>JAVJIF010020454.1:0-31029 GCA_038442645.1 Agave tequilana | reverse complement strand
AATTGAATTAGTAGTGGCTATACATAGAAACTATGTAATACTACTTCTGACTCCTGAAAACATATTTTCTCCCTATTGAGTCCTATTCAGCTCTTAGAATGTCTAGTTTAGGCCAATCGGGAATGAAAATTTGACTTTTGGTTAGACTTTACAATTAAGAATAGAAACATATTTAATTAGTAGTAATTATATATAAAAACTATTAATACTACTCCCGACTCTTGAAAACATGTTTTCTCCTTGTTTGAGCCATACTATGCTCTTATATACCTAGTTCAGGCCAATAGGGGCTGAAAGTTTGATTTTTGGACAAACTTCCTGATTAAGAGTAGAAACAAGTTTAATTAGTAGTAATTGTATATAGAAACTATGTAATACAACTCCTGGCTCTTTAAAACACTGTTCTCTCCCTGTTTAGGTCATTTTCGGCTCTTATAAGTCCTAGTTGAAGCCAATCGGGGCTGAAAGAGTGACTTTTAATCAAATTTCACAATTAAGACTAGAGAAACAAGTTTGTTAGTAGCAATTATATATAATAACTATGAAATACTACTCCCAGCTATTACAAACTATGTATTAATACTCTTTAGCTCTAGAACATTTTATTTTCTCCTTGTTTGGGTGGGTTTATAAGGACTAGTTCAGGCCAATGAGGCTGAAACAACTTTTGGTCGAACTTACTAGAGACAAGGTTAATTAATATTAATTGTACATAGAAACTACGTAATACCATTTCGGCCCCTTAAAAACTATGTCTCTCCCGTTTGGTCCCATTTGACTCTTATAAGGCCTAGTTCAGGCCAATCGGTGTTGAAAGTTTGATTTTTGGTCAAACTTTCCAATAAAAACTAGAAACAAGTTTAATTAGTAGTAATTGTACATAAAACACTGTCATACTACTTCGGGCTCTTGAAAAACCACGTTTTCTCCTCGTTTGGGCCCTAATCGGCTCTTATAAGGCTAATTCAGGCCAATTGGGGTTGAAGTTCAACTTTTAGTTAAACTTCCCAATTAAGACTGGAAACTAGTTTAATTAGTAGTAATTTTATACATGAAACTATGTCATACTACTCCCGGTACATGAAAATCTTATTTTCTCCTCGTTTGGGCCCTAATATAAAGCTCTTATAAGGCCTAATTCAGGCCAATCGGGGTTGAAAGTTTGACTTTTAGTAAAACTTCTCAATTAAGACTAGAAACTAGTTAATTAAAAGTAATTATACATAAAAAACTATGTATTACTCTTCGGCTCTTAAAAAGTTGTTGATCCCTGATCGGCTCTTACAAGGCCTAGTTCAGGCCAATCAGGACTGAAAGTTTGACTTTTGATCAAAATTCTAAATTAACATAAGAAACAAGATTAATTAGTAATATTGTGCATAGAAACTCTATAATCCACTCTCAGCACTTAAAAATCATGTTTTTCTCCGTTTGGCCCCATTCAGCTCTTATAAGGCCTAGTTCAGGCTAATAAGAACTGAAGGTTTGGTTTTGGTCAAACTTTCATATTGAGACTAGAAAATAGTTTAATTAGTGGTAATGCACATAAAAACTATGTCATACTACTCTCGGCTCTTGAAAACCTCATTTTTATCCCGTTTGGGCCCTAATCAGCTCTATATTGCCTAGTTCAGGCCAATCGGAGCTGAAAGTTTGACTCTAGGTCAAATTTCTAATTAACACTAGAAGCAAAGTTAATTAGTAGTAATATACATAGAAACTATGTAATACCATTCACGTCCCTTTTAAACCTTGTTTTCCTCCAGTTTGTCCCCATTCGTCTCTTATAAGTCCCTAGTTCAGGCCAATCAGGGCTGAAATTTGACTTTTGGCAAAAATTCTCAAATAATCCTAAAACAAGTTAAACCAGTTAACACTAGAAACAAGGTTATTAGTAGTTAATTGCATATATAAACTTTGTAATACCACTCACGTCTCTTGAAAATCATATTTTCCTCTCGTTTGGGTCATGTTCGGCTCTTATAATGCCCAGTTGGGGCCAGTCGGGGCTGAAGATTTGACTTTTGGTCAAACTTCCCTATTAAGAATAGAAACAAATTTAATTAATAGTAATTTTACATGAAAACTATGTAGTACTACTCTCGGCTCTTGAAAAGATATTTTCTCCCTGTTTGAGCTCTATAGGCTTTTCTAATGCCTAGTTCAGGCCAATCGGGGCTGAAGATTTGACTTTATTAAACTTCCCAATAAAGAATAGAAACAACTTAATTAATAGTAATTTACATAAAAACTATGTAATACTCCTGGCTCTGGAAAGTATGTTTTCTCCTTGTTTGAGTCTTATTCTGCTCTTATAATGCCTAGTTCAGGCCAATCGAGCCTGAAAATTTGACTTTTATACGAAACTTGCTGATTAATAGTAGAAACAAATTAATTAATTTTAATGTATATAGAAAACTATGTAATACTACTCCTAACTCCTAAACAATATTTTCTCCTGTTTAGGTCATATTCGACTTTTTAAAGGCCTAGCTTAGGCCAATCTGGGCGGAAAGAGTGATTTTGATCAAAATCTCCAATTAAGGCCAGAAACAAGTTTAATTAGTAGTAATTATAAACAAAAACTATGTAATACTACTCCCAGCTCTTGAAAACCCTAGTTTCTCCCGATTTGGCCCTTTTCGGCTCTTATAAGGCCTAGTTCAAGCCAATCAGGGCTGAACGTTTGACTCTTTGTCAAATTTTCAATTAACACTAGAAACAAGATTAATTAGCCACAATTGTACATAGAAACTATGTAATAATACTCCTGGCGCTTTAAAATCATGTTTTATCTCTATTTATGTCATATTCGGCTCATATAAGGCCTAATTTAGGGCAATCGGGACAGAAAGTCTGACTTTGGTCAAACTTTCCAATTAAGACTAGAAACAAGTTTAATTAGTAGGAATTATACATAAAAACTATGTAATACTACTCGCTGCTCTTGAAAACTACATTTTCTCCCCATTTGGACCCTATTCAGCTCTAATAAGGCCTAGTTCAGGTTAACAGGGCTTTAAAGTTTGACTTTTGGTTAAGCTTCCAAATTAACAATAGAAATTAGGTTAATCAGAAGTAATTGTACATAGAACTATGCAATACCATTCACGACCCTTGAAATCATATTTTCCTCCCATTTGGTTCCTATTCGGCTATTATAAAGCCTAGTCCAGGCCAATCGGGGCAGAAAGTTTGATTTTTGATAAAACTTTCCAATTAAGACTAGAAACTAGTTTAATCGTAGTAATTATGCAAAAAAACTATGTATTAATACTCTTAGCTCTTGAAAACTTTATTTTCTCCTCGTTTGGGCGGCTATTATAAGGACTGGTTCAGGCCAATTGGGACTGAAACAACTTTTGGTCGAACTTACTAGAGACAAGGTTAATTAGTATTAATTGTACATAGAAACTAAGTAATACCATTGACGGCCCTTAAAAACCATGTTTTCCACCCGTTTGGTCCCATTCGGCTCTTATATGGCCTAGTTCAGGCCAATCGGTATTGAAAGTTTGATTATTGATCAAACTTCCCAATAAAAACTAGAAACAAGTTTAATTAGTAGTAATTATATATAAAAACACTGTCATACTACTATGGGCTCTTGAAAACCACGTTTTCTCCTCGTTTGGGCCCTAATCGGCTCTTATAAGGCCTAATTGGCCAATTGGGGTTGGAAGTTTAACTTTTACTAAACTTCCCAATTAAGACTGGAAACTAGTTTAATTAGTAGTAATTATACATGAAACTATGTCATACTACTCCCGGCACTTAAAAACCTCATTTTCTTTCGTTTGGACCCTAATTGGCTCTTATAAGGCCTAATTCAGGTTAACAGGGTTGAAAGTTTGACTTTTAGTAAAACTTCCCAATTAGTAGAAATTAGTTTAATTAATAGTAATTATATATAAAAACTATGTATTACTACTCTTGGCTCTTGAAAACCTCGTTTGAGCCCTAATTGGCTCTTATGAGGACTAGTTCAGGCCAATCAGGAATGAAAGTTTGACTTGTGATCAAAATTCCTAATTAACATAAGAAACAAGGTTAATTAGTAATAATTGTGCATAGAAACTCTATAATCCACTCTCAGCACTTGAAAATCATGTTTTTCTCCCGTTTAGCCCAATTCATATCTTATAAGGCCTAGTTCAGACCAATAAGAACCGAAAGTTTGGGTTTTGGTCAAACTTTCATATTAAGATTAAAAAATAGTTTAATTAGTGGTAATTGAACGTAAAAACTATGTAATACTACTCTCGCTCTTGAAAACCTCATTTTTTCCCGTTTGGGCCCTAGTCAGCTCTTATATTCCCTAATTTAGGCCAATTGGGGGCTGAAAGTTTGACTCTACGTCAAACTTTCCAATTAACACTAGAAACAAAGTTAATTAGTAGTAATTATACATAGAAAATATATAATACCATTCACGTCCCTTGTAAACCTTTTTTCCTCCAGTTTGGTCCTCATTCGTCTCTTATAAGGCCTAGTTCAGGCCAATCAGGGCTGAAATTTGACTTTTGATAAAAATTCTCAAATAATCCTAAAATAAGTTAAACTAGTTAACACTAGAAACAAGGTTATTTAGTAGTAATTGCATATAGAAACTATGTAATATCACTCACGGCTCTTGAAAACCATATTTTCCTCTCGTTTGGGTCATGTTCGGCTCTTATAATGCCTAGTTGAGGCCAATTAGAGCTGAAGATTTGACTTTTGGTCAAACTTTCCTATTAAGAATAGAAAAAAGTTTAATTAGTAGTAATTTTACATGAAAATATGTAGTACTACTCCCGGCTCGTGAAAAGATGTTTTCTCCCTGTTTGAGCCTTATTTGGCTTTCATAATGCCTAGTTCAAGCCAATCGGGGCTGAAGATTTGAGTTTTTATCAAACTTCCCAATAAAGAATAGAAACAAGTTTAATTAGTAGTAATTATATATAAAAACTATGTAATACTACTCTCGGCTCTTGAAAGCATGTTTTCTCCTTGTTTAAGTCCTATTCTGCCCTTATAATGCTTAGTTCAGGCCAATCGAGCCTGAAAGTTTGACTTTTAGACGAACTTCCTGATTAATAGTAGAAACAAGTTTAATTAGTAGTAATTGTATATAAAAACTATGTAATACTACTCCTAGCTCCTAAACTATATTTTTTCCCTGTTTAGGTCATATTCAGCTTTTTTAAGGCCTAGCTCAGGCTAATCTGGGCTGAAAGAGTGACTTTTGATCAAACTCTCCAATTAAGGCCAGAAAATAGTTTAATTAGTATTAATTATATATAAAAACTATGTAACTACTCCCAGCTCTTGAAAAATTTTAGTTTCACCCAGATTGGGCGCTTTTCGGCTCTTATAAGGTCTAATTCAGGCCAATCGGGGCTGAAAGTTTGACTTTGGTCAAACTTTCTAATTAACACTAGAAATAAGATTAATTAGCCACAATTGTACATAGAAACTATGTAATAATACTCCTGGCTCTTTAAAAACCTTGTTTTCTCTCTGTTAGGTCATATTCGGCTTATATAAGGCCTAGTTCAGGGAAATTGAGACTGAAAGTCTGACTTTGATCAAACTTTTCAATTAAGACTAGAAACAAGTTTAATTAGTAGTAATTATACATAAAAACTATATAATACTATTCCTAACTCCTGAAAATAGCATATTCTCCCGGATTGGGCCTTTTTCGGTTCTTATAAGGCCTCGTTTAGACCAATCGGGGCTGAACGTTTGACTTTTAGTCAAACTTCTCAATTAAAACTAGAAACTAGATAAAATAGTAGTAATTTTACATAGAAACTATGTAATACAACTCTCAGCTCTAGAAAACCATGTTTTCCTCTGGTTTGGCCCCTTTTTAGCTCTTATTTATATGGCCTAATTTAGGTCAATCGAGGCTAAAAGTTTAATTTTTTTGAAAAATTTCAAATTAAGAATATAAACAAGTTTAATTAATCAAAATTATACATAAAAACTATATGATACTACTCTCAGCTCTTGAAAACCATGTTTTCTCCCTGTCTAGGCCCTATTTGGCTCTTATAAGGCCAGTTCAGACCAATCGGAGTTGAAAGTTTGACTTTTAGTCAAACTTTCTAATTAAAATTAGAACTTAGGTTAATTAGTAGTAATTATACATAAAAACAATGTAATACCACTTTCAGCTTTTGAAATAATATTTCCTACCGTTTGAGCCCTATTCGGCTCTTACAAGGCCTAATTCAGGCCCATAAGGGCTCAAGATTTGACTTTCGGTCAAACATCTAAATTAAGACCTGAAACAAGTTTAATTAGTAGTAATTATACAAAGTTACAATGTAAAAGTACTCCTGTCTCGTGAAAGCTGCATTTTCTCCCCGTTTGGATCCTATTTAGCTTTAATAAGGCCCTGTTCAGGCTAATCAGGGTTTAAAATTTGACTTTTAGTTAAATTTCTAATTAATATTAGAAATAAGGTTAATTTGTAGTACTTGTACATAGAAACTACGTAATACCTTTCACGGTACTTGAAAACTATGTTTTCCTACCGTTTGGTCTCATTCGGCTCTTATAAGGCCTAATTTTCAGGCCAACCAGAGCTGAAAGTTTGACAAAAGTCAAATTTTCAGATTAAGACTAGAAACAAGATTAATAGTAGTAACTGCGTATAGAAACTATGTAATACTACTCTCGGCTCTTTAAAATCAAGTTTTCTCCCTGTTTAAACTATATCTGGCTCCTAGTTCAGGCCAATCAGTGTGAAAGTTTGACTTTTAATCAAACTTCCAAATTAAGACTAGAAGAAAGTTTAATTAGAAGTAATTATATATAAAAATTATGTAATACTACTCCCGGCTCTGGATAATCGCATTTTGTCCCTGTTTGGCCCTTTTCGTATCTTATAAGGCCTAGTTCAGTCCAATCAGGGTTAAAGTTTGACTTTTGGTAAAAATACCCAATTAACACAAGAAACAGCGATAATTAGCAGTAATTGTACATAGAAACTATGTAACACGACTCGTAGCTCTCGGAACCATATTTTCCTCCAGTTTGGGTCCAATTCGGCTCATATAAGGTATAATTCAGGCCAATCGGGGCTGAAAAGTTTAACTTTTGGTCAAACTTCCAACTTAAGAATAGAGACAAATTGAATTAGTAGTGGTTATACATACAAACTATGTGATACTACTCTCAGCTCTTGAAAACCATGTTTTCTCAAAATTTGGACCCTATTCTCTGCTCTTATAAGGCCTAGTTCTAGCCAATCAGGGCTGAAAGTTTGAGTTTTAGTGAAACATCTCAATTAAGAAAAGAACCAAGTTTATTAGTAGTAATTATACATAAAAACAATATATTAGTACTTTGAGTTATTGAAAACTTCATTTTTTCCCCGTTTGGAACCTATTCGGCTCATATACAACTTAGTCCTGGCCAATTCGGGGCTAAAAATTTGACTTTTGATCAAACTTCTCAATTAGCACTAGAAACAAGATTAATTAGCTGTAATTGTATATAGAAACTATGTAATAACACTCTCAGCTCTTGACAACAATATTTTCCTTTCATTTGGGCCCTATTTGGCTCTTATAAGGCCTAGTTAAGGCCAATAAGGGCTAAAGGTTTGACTTTTCATCAAACTTCCCAATTAAGATTAGAATCAAGTTTAATTAGTAGTAATTATATATAAAAACTATGTAATACTACCCCCAGCTCTTAAAAACTACATTTTCTCCCCATTTCAACCCTATTGGGTTCTTATAAGGCCTAGTTCAGGCCAATTCGGGTTGAAAGTTTGACGTTTAGTCAAACCTCTAAATCAAAAATAGAAACAAGTTTAATTAGTAGTAGTTATGCATATACACGATGTGATACTACTTTCAGCTCTTAAAAACAATATTTTCTCCCCGTTTGGGCCTTCTCGGCTCTTATAAGACCTGGTTCAAGAAGTCGAGGCTGAAAGTTTAACTTTTGGTAAAACTTTCTAATTAAAACTAGAAACAAGTTTAATAGTGATAATTATACATAAAAACTATGTAATATACTCGCGGCTTTTAAAAACTGCATTCTCTTTATTTGGACCCTATGGCTAATCGGGGCTGAAAGTTTAACTTTTGGTCAAACTTTTAATTAACGCTAGAAACAAGGTTAATTAGTAGTAATTAGATATAAAAACTATGCAATACCACTCACAGCTCTTGAAAACCACATTCTCCTCCAGTTTGGATCCTATTTGGCTCTTATAATGCCTCATTCAGGCCAATCAAGGCTGAAGGTTTGAATTTTATATAAAATTACTATGTAATACTACTCTCGGCTCTTGAAAACATGTTCTCTCTCCTTTTTGGGCCTATACGTTCTTATAAAGCCTAGTTTAGGCCAATCGGGACTGAAAGTTTGACTTTTCGTCAAGCTTTCAGATTAAGGCTAGAAACAAGTTTATTAATAGTAATTGAATATAGAAGCTTTGTAATACCGTTCCCAGCTATTTAAAATCAAGTTTTCTCCCTGTTTGGGCCTTATTTGGCTTTATAAGGCATACTTTAGGCAAGTCGGGGCTAAAAAATTGACTTTTGGTCAAACTTTCAAATTAAGTACAGAAATAAGTTTAATTTGGTCAAACGCTAATGCAGAGTTTTAACATGCAATTGATACGCACTAATGATAAAAACAATGCAAGAAAATGGCTACCTATATGTATATATATATATATATAGTGTTCCCGTGTTCCCGTTAAGACTAGAGTTGCAGCATACATTTGATCATGCATTAATTATGGCTAACATTGTAAGAAGAATGCTTCTAGGTTCTAATTCATCCTCAGGCTCAACTAAGAAGATAGTAAGAAGTAGGGAAGACATAATTTATGAGGACTATTTAGAATGGAAAATTCCAAATGAAAAATTAGAAAACATCTATAGTATAGGAACATTTGACTTCAAAACATCATACGCAATTAAAATTCATGAAGAAACATTCAATATTCAGAATAAATTTCAAACCATTCCATTATTATCCACCTTGGTATTACAAGAATTTCTAAAGAAAGGATTTCGTTACATACATTTTGGCCTAATACAGGTAGCCATTAAACCCTTAGTTCATACAGGTGTAGATATTACTGTGTATACAGCCTTAAGAGACAAAAGACTAAAAAGATACAAGTCGTCTATTTTGTCTATGATTCAAACAAATATATGTAATGGTACAGTCTATTTCAATCGTATGCCTAACTACTCTGTATCATTAACAGATCTATTATTCTTAAATTCATTAATCTTAGACATTCATTTACAAGGTGACGAATTTGAAAAATTTACTGAACAAGTAGCAGTTATGTATAAAATGTATTTCAAATTAATGAACTCTAATATGAACCCTAAATTCAAAATGATGAATACCTCTACACAAGAAGAAACTGTCTTACTTCAAATTGAAACTGAACATTTAAAAACCTTTATCCCAAGAAGATTAAAGTGGAATGAAATCACAATTCCAGAGGAATTTAGGATTGAAAATCCTCAAACTCCTAGAGACATATAAAGAACAGAAATTTCTGATATTATTGAAGAAAATGATGGAACGGTATTAATACGATTTAATTCGCTGAAAGAAAAACCTTCAACCTCTTTCAGGTATCCTGAATCTAGTAGGAGGTCATGCTCAGATTATTCATTACAACAGCCCATTAAAGTATTTCATAAATCTCCTCTTCCAGAAATGGATCAGGAAAATTATTCTCCGACATCATCACAGATGAAAGGAGACTTTAGTAGTGAGATTAATGTCATTACTAGTGATAAACCATTCATTAATAATAGTTTTGAATTAATGAAAGACTTCAGAGAAGAATCCGAATATTTTAATTGGTTCTCAGAATTTGATAAAACTTATCAGGAAATATTAATAAAAGAATGGATCACTGATATAGAAAAACATAAAATTAATTTTAACTTCGAAATATGGTTAGAATATTATTTAATAAAACAGGGCATTCAAAACCCGTACAACCAACTCAAATCAATGTTCAAACTAGTTTATATAAAAAATGGCAATTATCCGACGGTCAAACAGTAACTTCTATCTATCCCCCATTGCAATCTATTAAAATTACTACTAAAGAAGGAGACATTACTGCCTCACCCTTTAAAAAGGAAAAGATAATAATGAACCGGTTAACATTGAAGACATTAAGAAAATATATCATCAAAATAATTATTCAAATCAAATGCTGCACACGATAGCACAACAAATAGATTCTTTATCAACTGAAATTAAAGGGGTACACAAAGAGTCCAGTCCTAAATTTCCACAAAGTTATTCAGCACCACATTTTCAACCAACTAATATACCAATTGAATTTGAAGAAAAAATTCAACCACTAAACTTACTAGGACAAATAACTCAAGCTCTAGAAAAAATTAATAAAGATATTCCAAGCACATCAAAGATAAATACGATTGAAGAACAAAATGCATCAGAATCTGAATCTGCTGAAGACTCTTCAGCCTCAGACAATTCCTTAGTACAACAAATTAATCAAATAGAAGATGATATTCAAGGAACAGATCAAGATTTAGAAATTAATAGAATTCATCGAAAATACAAGCAGCATAACAATTCATACAAAAATTATTGGCGTAAAGGAAGAACTAGGAATTATTATCCTAGGCCAACCCTTCCAGATATTCAATATGAAGAACGAGCAATATTCAAGTCAAGTTACGATGGTACTTCAGTTTATGAATGGAATATTGATGGCAAAAGTGAATATGAAATATTAAACACTTTACAGGAAATTGGTATGGCAGTAACTGCCTACAAAACAAACCGACTACAAGAACAAAATGCCACTGTTTACATTGTCACCGGATTCACTGGTCAATTAAAATATTGGTGGGATAACTCATTGACCCTAGAAGACAAACAAACTATTTTAAATCACGAAATAGAAGTAGAAGATGCTCAGGGAACAATTACTAGGAGAAATGATTCTACTAGTTTTCTCATCGTCACAATAGCAACACATTTTGTAGGAAACCCTGCAGAAGAATTAGGATCTTCAAAAATATTCCTTACTAACCTTCGATGTCCAACCCTTTCTGATTTTCGATGGTACAAAGATATGTTTCTAACTCATGTGTTAAAACGGTCCGATTCAACCAAATCTTTTTGGAAAGAAAAATTTATTACAGGTCTACCCAATTTATTTTCACAACGAGTTTTCACCAGTATTAAAAAGGCCATGGGAATTGAAGATGATAATATTGATTTTAGTACTATTACATACGGTCAATTATTTGCATTCGTTAAAAAGGAAGCACTACTAGCCTGTCAGGAATTAAAATTTCAAGCCAAATACGGTAATAAACGAAAAGAAATGGGCCCTTTCTGTGAAGCATTTGGCATCACAGGAATAAAAGCTCCCTCAATAGAAAAGAAACACAAACAAAAAATGATTCCTTATAAAAAGCATAAGCCAAAGAAATACAAATATTCTCGAAAACATTCAAACGAAGATTATTATCAATCTAAAAGAATTACTTGTTATAAATGTTGCAAACCTGGTCACATCGCAAGTAAATATAAATTAAAAGGCAAAAATAGAATTAATGAAATCATAGACAATCTATCAGATATAGATTCAAACATAAAAGAAAAATTTAAAGAAAAATTACAACTCTATTCTGAAATTAATAAAATATCTGAAGATGATGGATTTTACTATTCTTCAAGTTCTAGTGACCATACGTGTACATGTAAACAAATTAATATGATTAATACAAGAAACACTCTAAAATTACCTAAGGCAAAAATTTAAAAAAAGATTCAAAAGAATTGATATTCGATATGATACAATAGATTGCAGACCCGGAAAAACAAAAGGAACATTTAGAAAAATTGAAAACCCTAATAATCAATGAAGAAGACAATACGGATAAACTAATTCAACCTTTTAGTATCTCAAAACTTTTTGAGACCTATCCCGTAAATACAACCTTGAAGCCCCAACCAAATAGCATTCATGAACTTCGAACAGAAATAAAATTATTAAAAGAAGAAATTAAGAATATTAAAGAAAATTTAAGCCAAATAGAAACAAAAAATTTAGCATACGAAACCCAAATGTGCCTTATTCAGACTCAACTCGATAAAGGAAAAGAAATTGCAACCATATCGGAAGAAGAGTTACCTTTCTCATTAAACGAAATCACCATTTCAACCACTGAACCCTCCGACTCTAACTTCATTTCAACTATTAAGGGATTCACATATCAGAAATGGTTTGTATTCATAAATATTACAATTCACAATTCTAAATTCACAATATTCATAGGGGAACCATAACACCAATCAATAGATCAATAGAATTTGCAAACAAATTTCCCGATGAAATTAAAGATAAAACCCAGTTACAAAGATTTTTAGGATGTTTAAATTACGTATCTGATTTCATCCCAAAAATACGAATAATTTGTGCACCACTATTTCAAAGACTCCAAAAAAATCCACCAGCATGGTCTGATAAGCATACTCAAATAGTCAAACAAATTAAAGAGAAAGTCCATTCATTACCATGTCTATGCATTCCTCATCCTCATGCATTCATGATAGTTGAAACAGATGCATCGGATATAGGATATGGTGGCATACTGAAACAAAGATTTCAACAAACATCTCATGAGCAACTGGTTAGATTTCATTCTGGTGTATGGCTCGGTCCTCAAAAATCTTACTCCACCATCAAAAAGGAAATTCTTTCCATTGTTCAATGTATTTCTAAATTCCAAGATGATCTTCTGAATAAAAAATTCCTTCTCCGAATTGATTGTCAATTCGCTAAATTTATTCTTGAAAAAGATGTTCAAAATATTGCATCTAAGCAAAATTTTGCTAGATGGCAAGCCATTCTTTCTATTTTTGATTTTGATATAGAGTATCTTAAAGGTTCAAATAATTCCTTACCCGATTTCCTAACTCGTGAATTCTTAACCACAAATTCAAAATGAGTACCGACAAAGGCAAATCTCCGATTCAAAAGACCGTCAATTCCAAAGACTATGAAATAAAAATCTCATCACTTTCTGAAATCACCTAGAGGGGGGTGAATAGGTGATGGCTATATGAAATATGACAATAATGCGGAATTTAAATCTACTTAAAACAATAAGCTCAAATTAAAACACTTGCAAGATAAAAGGCAGTAAGTAAAGCAAGTAATAAATAGAGATTGAGTTTAGAGAAATTTGAGCAAACGCAAACACGAAGATATGTTTCCGAGGTTCGAGCCACGCTCTACGTCCCCGCCTTCACACTTGAAGGATTTTCACTATTGGTGATCCCACTGGATCCTCAATACAAGGACACACTTGTCCTGTCTCTCGGTGTCGCTACAACACTTTGAAGCACACCCGCTCAATTGAGGCCGATGCCTCTACAACTTCTCAAATGAAGAAAACTTGATCACACTTGATCAAAAAGCTCACTTTGCACAATCCTATAACCAATATGAAGGAGATGATACTTGGGATTGTGTAGTGCAAAAGGACTAGAGAGAAGTAGAGGATTGCTTCAAAAATGTGTAGGGAATTTTTGGCTTTGGAGAGAAAATCTTTTCTAAAAAGAAAAACTAAAGTGTTTGGCTTGGAAATAATTTTCTTGCTTAAAAATCTTTTCTATATTTCAAAATCTTGTATCTTATCATGTTGAAATGACCCACTATTTATAGTGGAAGAAAAACAGGGTAAACAGCTTAAGAGATTCGTTGGGGTGAGATCCCAACAAAATCTGTCAGAAAATAGAGCTGTTGGAGTCTGTCAGACTTTCTGACAGCTAACGGTCGACCGGGCCGGTCGACCGCCAACGGTCATATTTCTGACCGTTGGGGGAAAACGGTCGGCCGACTCGGTCGACCGCAGCTCTGCATAAAAGAGGAACTCTAACGGTCGGCCGACCCGGTCGACCGAAATAAACAGAGAGCACTGACATAGTTCCCGGTCGACCGGGGCGGTCGGCCGACGTGCACACATGCACAGCCGTGCACGTCGGTCGACTGGGTCGGTCGACCGGACTCTGTCAGATCTGTTTATTCAGAGTCTGCAAAAAGGAAAAGATGTTTTGGTTCAAACATTTTGTTTAAGGATTTGAAAACAATATTCTAGGTCTTATAAAAACTTAGAGTGTGATCATAGATCAACCCCCAAACATGTTAGATCATTATTTGGTAAAAATCCTTTTTGATAGAATGATTTTCTAAAACTGGTTTTTCCAAAACATGGTATTTCTAAAAAACTAAGTTAGAAATTCTGATATAAAAATTGTTTTGAAGTCATGAAGCAATACTAAGTGTGTGTGAGTGACAATCCCAAGTATTCTACCTCTATCATATAGGTTTTGACAAAATATCTAAAAGATAAAAAGTAAATTACAAATCTTGAATCTTTTTCTTTTATGTTTGATCCCGAAGCTTTTCTACCGTGCAAGGCTTGGGAATCCAAATCTTTAGCGGCGTCCAAATTGTGAGTCTTGATGTGGAGCCGTCAAATCAACTTGTTTTAAACCTGAAACTCTTTTAAACAAGATTGTTAAAAACATAACTAAATATGTTTTGTTATCATCAAAATATCGGGCTAATGGCCTTTGGGCCAACAATCTCCCCCTTTTTGATGATGACAAAACATATATAGTTATCACAAATATTTTGGGTGGAGACTTCAAGTGAAGCTCCCCCTCAACACATGCATATAAACAAATAGCACTACTAGTATATTGAAAATGAAGCACATGTCAATCAACCATACAAAATGGATAATGGATGTCATAGATAAAAGAGTCATATCCATAAGAACATAAACACCATGTCCACAAAGCATAAGTGTTGGCCCAAAGGCCATTAGCCCGATATTTTGATGATGACAAACCATATTTAGTTATGTGTTTAACAATCTTGTTTAAAAGAATTTCAGGTTTAAAACAAGTTGATTTGACGGCTACACATCAAGACTCACAAGTTTGGACGCCGCTAAAGATTTGCATTCCCAAGCCCAGCACGGTAGAAAAGCTTCGGAATCAAAACATTGAAGAAAAGAACAAGATTTGTATTTTACTTTTATGTTTAGATATTTTGTCAAAACCTAGATGATAGAGGTAGATTATTTGGGATTGTCACTCACACACACTTAGTTTTGCTTCATGGCTTCAAAACTATTTTTATTTCAGAATTTCTAACTTAGTTTTAGAAATACCATGTTTTGGAAAAACCGTTTTTAGAAAAACATTTTATCAAAAGGATTTTTACCAAAAATGATCTAACAGTGTTGATCTATGATCATACTCTTAGTTTTATTAGGTCTAGAACCTTATTTTCAAATCCTTAAACCAAAAATGTTTGAACCAAAAATTTCCTTTCCCATTTTTGGCAGACTCTGTTTAAACAGATCTGACAGTCTCCGGTCGACCGACCCAGTCGACCGACGTGCACGGCTGTGCATGTGTGCACGTCGGCCGACCGCTCGGGTCGACCGGGCACTTGTCAGTGCTCTCTGTTTATTTCGGTCGACCGAGTCGGCCGACCGTTTTCCCCCAACGGTCAGAAATATGACCGTTGGCGGTCGACCGGCCCGGTCGACCGTTAGCTGTCAGAAAGTCTGACAGACTCCAACAGCTCTATTTTCTGACAGATTTTTGTTGGGATCTCACCCCAACGAATCTCTTTAGCTGTTTTACCCTGTCTTTCATCCACTATATATAGTGGGTCATTTCAACATGATAAGACAACAATTTTTACAATATTTACAAGTTTTCAAAAGCATTTCTTTTTAGAAAAGATTTTCATCAAAGCCAAAATTTCCAAACACCTACTTGAAGCAAATCCCTCTACTTCACTCTAGTCATTTGCACTTCACAATCCCAAGTACTATCTCTACATATTGGTTATAGGATTGTGCTAAGTGAGCTTTTTGTGATCAAGTGTGATCAACTTTCTTCTTGAGCGAAGTTGTAGAGGCATCGGCCTCAAGCGAGCTAGTGTGCTCCAAGTGGTGTTGCGGCATCACGAGAGATAGGACAAGTGTGTCCTTGTATTGGAGATCCAGTGGGATCAACAATAGTGGAAATCCTTCAAGTGTGAAGGCGGGGACGTAGAGCGTGGCTCGAACCTCGGAACATATCCTCGTGTTTGCGTTTGCTCAAATTTCTCTAAACTCAATCTCTCTTTATTACTTGCTCTATTTATTGCCTTTTATCTTGCAAGCATTTTAATTTGAGCTTATTGTTTTAAATAGATTTTAATTCCGCATTATTGCCATATTTCATATAGCCATCACCTATTCACCCCCCCTCTAGGTGATTTCAATTGGTATCAGAGCCTAACCCTACTATCTGGTTTAACCACCTTAGGGAGATCCTTGTATTTGGCTATATCACTTTGTTGCATTCTTCATTTGTTGTGCATTTTATTCATTTTCTATGGCATCCCTTGATTTTTCTAGCATCAAGTCCCCACCCAAATTTGATGGCTTGAACTTCCCTATTTGGAAGGTCAAGATGAACCTCTTCCTTAAGTCCCTAGGAGTTAGGGTAGCTAGGGCCATAACTAAAGAATTTGTAGAACCTCTCACCGATGAGAGATCATGGTCCGAGGACACCACCAAGGACTATGAGGCCAATGCTAGGGCTCAATATGCATTAACCCAAGCCCTTAATGAAGATGACCTCTCACGCATCATAAATTGTAAATCCGCATATGAAGTGTGGAATGTTTTAATTGTGACTCATGAGGGAACGTCACAAGTCAAGAGATCTAAAATTGACTTGCTTCGTTCTCAATATGAGAATTTTTATATGCTTGAGAATGAGAGCATTGATGACATGCTCACTCGTTTCACCAAAATAACAAATGCTTTATCTTCTTTAGGTGATGCGATCGATAATGACCAAAAGATTCGAAAGGTCATTAGAGCTCTTCCCAAAGCTTGGGAAGTCAAGGCAACCACCCTCAAAGAACTCAACGATAGGGAGGAGATGGACTTCTCCGGTTTCATCGGAAATCTCAAGACCCATGAGATGGAGATGAAAGTTAGAGAAGAAAGGGAGGCGCCAAAGAAGAAAGCTCTCGCCTTCAAAGCCACTCCAACCAACCATGACGAGGAAGACTCATCGGAAGATTGCGATGAGGACTTTGCCATGCTCATCCGGAAGGTGGGCAAGATGTTCTACAAGAAGGGGAGGCAAAGCAACTTCCGAAGAGGGAAACCTCAAGGAAGATTCGAAAGGAAAAGAGAGGAGCCGGGTCCTTGCTTTCATTGCAAGAAGATCGGACACCTCATTGCCGATTGCCCCGCTCTCCAAGTTACCACCTCCAAGAACGGCCCAAAGAAGAAGAAGGCAATGGTGGCCACGTGGGACGATACGGAGTCGGAATCCGAAGAGGAGAACGACGCCGCACACATGTGCCATGGCACATGGAGATGATGCTTCTAAGGTAACTCTCGACAACTCCATAGAAGATGATGAATTGACTATGGATGAGTTAGCTCAATTCTTTGAAGAACTACAACATAGATATGAGATTTCGCAATCTCATAACAAGAAATTAAAAAGAGAAAATGATTCTTTGAAAGATAAAATTAATATTATTGAAAAAGAGAAAAATGATTTGACAAATGCTTTTAAGAAAATAAAGATTGATTTTGAAAACTATAAATTAGCTTGTAAAGGGAAAACCCCCATTGTATCTTGTAATAAAAATGATTTTATTGAAATTCAAAAACGGGTTGATGTTTTAGATTCAACTCTTAAAAAATGTGCTTTTGATTTAAGTAAGTTTGCATCTAGGTTTCCCAAAGGAGTAACCCAAGGGAAACACACTCACCATGCACGGAAACATGCACACACTCACAAGCATGCTCACATGTATGGTAGTGGTAGGATTTATGTTTGCACACACTGTGGCCGCAAAGGCCATTTAGAAAAATTTTGTTTTGCTAAACATAACATGACTAATAAACATGTTTGGGTTCGCCCCGGTACTAACCCCAAAGGACCCAAAAAGATATGGGTACCAAAAGACACACCAAATTTAGTTGAAACAGGTGGGTCTTCATCCTCCAAGACTTAGGGGGAGACGGTGCCCGGGTGGTGGATGCATCAAAGCTTAAAGATCACATCGCGCTTGCATCACTATCATGGAGGCACCTATTTTGGAGAATACCCTCGGTTTGGTAATTTCTCCATTTAAAAAGTTTTTTTTTGTTTATATACATATGCATAGGATTGTTAGTTTACTTTTGTGCTACATTGATATGTGTTAGTGTAAACTTACATTTCCTTCATGCCTGTGTATATGCCTTGTTCTAATTCATGTTATCTTGCTTTATGTCATTTTTTTTGTTGTGTCCACATGTCTAGTTTTGAACATATATCTATATTCACATTTTGTCAAAATTAAAATAAATATTTAAAATTCATATTTAAAGCAAATACATTAGAGATGGCAATTGCGCACCTCAACTCATATTTAGAGGAATCTCGAGGATGGAGTTCAGAACCCTTCACCGGGTATTCGGCTTCAACATCTCTAAACCTTTGTTTTTATATGGAAAATAAAAAGGAAAAATATTTGTGTAAATTTTGTTGATAATTATAACTAATTTAAATCATGTTTTAAAACCTTGTATGTTGAAAATATTCTTCTTATTATTTTCAGACAATTTTAGATATTTTTTTTGGGAGTCTTTGCTGCTGACAGGTTTTGGGCAAGACCGGCCGACCGGATCTGAGATCCGGCCGACCGACCTTGCCTGGAAGTATGCTTTTTACCTCTTCTCTGTAGCCGGCCGACCGGTGCGGTCGACCGTTTCATCTGTCAGAGCTCTCGGGTAATTTCGGCCGACCGGTGCGGTCGACCGTTTAGTCTGTCAGTGGTCTCGGGTATTTTCGGTCGACCGGACCGGTCGACCGGGCGACGGGAATCTGTCTTTTACCCACCCTATTTAAAGCCCGATCTCTCTCTCTCTCTCTCATTTCTCACCGGCGACTCTTCTTCTCCCTCTCTCTAAAAACCCTAATCACCTCTTCCCACCTCAAATCCAACTTAAATCCTAGCTTCATACTCTCAAATCTTTGCTGGATCGTCTCTTTCAGGCCCGATCTACGTTCAATCTCAGGGATTTTTGGTTGTGGGTCCTTGATCTCTCTTCCATCAAGGTAAAAATATCATTTTTATTTAGATCTTGCTTTCCATCTTGTTGTTCATCCTAGTTTTGTCAAGATCTACCCTTCACCTAGATTAGATCAAGCCCCAATATTGTTTTTGACCTAGATCTTCATTTTAACCTAAAAGAAATTATGCCTAAAAGATCTAGAGCTGAGAAGGGAAAATCAGTAGTCCCTTCTTCTTCCTCCACCAGACCTAAACCTCCATTTGTTTCCGATCTTGCTGAAAATCGGTATATCCTTCTTTCGAGGAGAACCATTATTTCTGGGAGATGTGTTGTCCTGCAAGATTTTGAGCACCTCAATATCCCACAAATTTTAAGGAATAATTCATTGGATCAGTTTATGGCTATTAGAGAACCCGTGTATACCTCACTCATACCTTACTTTTACACAAATCTTGCTTATGAGGGAAACCGGGTTAGGACTAGGGTCCTTGGGAGAGACATCGACATCCCTCTCCAACAATTTGCTGACCTTCTTCATCTCTCCTGTGAAGGAGCTGATGTGTATTCCTTTGATCTCCATGATTTCGAGTATCCGGCCGGTGAGTCTTCGCTCACCGCGTCCACCTTGCTCCACGGGGATGATAACCCCGGCTTAGTGAGGAATGAGGAGGTGAACAAATTCACACTCACCGCTCAAGTCCTCGCTAAATTTGTATTCTATAACATATTGCCCAAATCTGGTGAATACAGTCATGCTAGGGGTCCTGTTCCTCTGATTGTCTATTGCCTTCTGAAAGGCATTAAGATAAACATCCCCCGATTTATCATCTCTCACATGACCTCCGATCATGTCCGTGTCCCCACTAGGCATTTGCCTTATGGGATGCTTATCTCATATCTCCTAAAACAACTGGATTTTGATCTGTCCTCTGAGATACCCTCTGAACCCTCCGTGAACCTGAACAACACTCTTTTGAAAAGGATGCAACCTAGGGTGCGTCATCCCGCCCCCGAGCAGCCTCTTATTCCTCCTGCTCATGTTCCAGGGTCTTCATCTGCCCCAGGGTCTTCATCTGCCCCAGGGACTTCCTCTGCTCCAGGGCCATCCATTCCTTCAGACCTTCAGGCCTTCATTTCCTCTGAGCTTCGTACTCAGTTTCAGGAGCATCAGTCTTGGGTGACCGCTGAGATTCAGCAGCGACTTACCCAGATTTCTGCGGCGGATGCAGCACATCGCGCGGAGATGGACTCTCGTTATCAGGGACTTCGCAATGATATGTCCTATTTTGCTGATTCCATGCGATACATGGATTCGCAATTTAGTGCACTCTTTGTGAAGTACAACATGCTTGGTCCAGACCCCACGCCGTTTGCCCGACCGCTTCCTTCCTCCGGCCCTCCATTTCCAGCTAGGGCCCCTTCTGCTTCTTCAGCACCACAGCCAGGTGTTGCAGCTATTGATCCAGAGGAGGAGGCTTCAGACGATGATGATGAGGATGATGATGAGGATGAGGAGATGGCTGCAGGTGATGATGAGGACGACGATGAGGAGGACGACGATGAGGAGGACGACGACGATGATGAGTGACTTCCCCTTTTGATGATGTCAAAAAGGGGGAGAGATATTCATGAGAGACTTCCTTGGGCTTATATTTTGTTGGCTTGTATTTTGTATTTTGTATTTTGTGTGTTGGACACATTTCGGTATTTTATTTCTGTTTAGTATTTTGGACATGTATTTGATGTTTGTGTGGACATGTGTCTTTACTTTTATGTCTTGGATGAACATGTGTTTATTTATGGCATGAGTTATCTTTTCTGGCATAGACATGTGTATGGTTGTTTATTATTTGTGTTATTTACCTATGCCTGAGTATCCTTTTATAATATGCATGTGTTGAGGGGGAGCTTCACTTGAAGTCTCCACCCAAAATATTTGTAATAACTATATATGTTTTGTCATCATCAAAAAGGGGGAGATTGTTGGCCCAAAGGCCATTAGCCCGATATTTTGATGATGACAAACCATATTTAGTTATGTGTTTAACAATCTTGTTTAAAAGAATTTCAGGTTTAAAACAAGTTGATTTGACGGCTACACATCAAGACTCACAAGTTTGGACGCCGCTAAAGATTTGCATTCCCAAGCCCAGCACGGTAGAAAAGCTTCGGAATCAAAACATTGAAGAAAAGAACAAGATTTGTATTTTACTTTTATGTTTAGATATTTTGTCAAAACCTAGATGATAGAGGTAGATTATTTGGGATTGTCACTCACACACACTTAGTTTTGCTTCATGGCTTCAAAACTATTTTTATTTCAGAATTTCTAACTTAGTTTTAGAAATACCATGTTTTGGAAAAACCGTTTTTAGAAAAACATTTTATCAAAAGGATTTTTACCAAAAATGATCTAACATGTTTGAGTGTTGATCTATGATCATACTCTTAGTTTTATTAGGTCTAGAACCTTATTTTCAAATCCTTAAACCAAAAATGTTTGAACCAAAAATTTCCTTTCCCATTTTTGGCAGACTCTGTTTAAACAGATCTGACAGTCTCCGGTCGACCGACCCAGTCGACCGACGTGCACGGCTGTGCATGTGTGCACGTCGGCCGACCGCTCGGGTCGACCGGGCACTTGTCAGTGCTCTCTGTTTATTTCGGTCGACCGAGTCGGCCGACCGTTTTCCCCCAACGGTCAGAAATATGACCGTTGGCGGTCGACCGGCCCGGTCGACCGTTAGCTGTCAGAAAGTCTGACAGACTCCAACAGCTCTATTTTCTGACAGATTTTTGTTGGGATCTCACCCCAACGAATCTCTTTAGCTGTTTTACCCTGTCTTTCATCCACTATATATAGTGGGTCATTTCAACATGATAAGACAACAATTTTTACAATATTTACAAGTTTTCAAAAGCATTTCTTTTTAGAAAAGATTTTCATCAAAGCCAAAATTTCCAAACACCTACTTGAAGCAAATCCCTCTACTTCACTCTAGTCATTTGCACTTCACAATCCCAAGTACTATCTCTACATATTGGTTATAGGATTGTGCTAAGTGAGCTTTTTGTGATCAAGTGTGATCAACTTTCTTCTTGAGCGAAGTTGTAGAGGCATCGGCCTCAAGCGAGCTAGTGTGCTCCAAGTGGTGTTGCGGCATCACGAGAGATAGGACAAGTGTGTCCTTGTATTGGAGATCCAGTGGGATCAACAATAGTGGAAATCCTTCAAGTGTGAAGGCGGGGACGTAGAGCGTGGCTCGAACCTCGGAACATATCCTCGTGTTTGCGTTTGCTCAAATTTCTCTAAACTCAATCTCTCTTTATTACTTGCTCTATTTATTGCCTTTTATCTTGCAAGCATTTTAATTTGAGCTTATTGTTTTAAATAGATTTTAATTCCGCATTATTGCCATATTTCATATAGCCATCACCTATTCACCCCCCCTCTAGGTGATTTCAATAAGTACATGTCCAAAATACTAAACAAAACACCATGTGTCCAACAACACAAAATACAAAATAGATAATACAGCCCAAGAAGTCTCTCATAAATATCTCTCCCCCTTTTTGACATCATCAAAGAAGGGGAAAATCTCTAAATCACTCATCACCATCATCATCCTCAGAATCGTCCTCCTCGGACGAGTCGTCCTCATCTCCTTCAGCCATCTCCTCATCACCATCATCATCATCCTCCTCATCATCATCTGAAGCCTCCTCCTCTGGATCGATCGCTGCAACACTTGGCTGAGGTGCTGGAGGAGCAGAAGGGGCCCTAGCTGGAAATGGAGGGCCGGAGGAAGGAAGCGGTCGGGCAAACGTCGTAGGGTCTGGAGCTCGCATGTTGTACTTCAAGTAGAGAGCACCAAATTGCGAATCCATGTATCGCATGGAATCAGCAAAGTAGCACATATCGTTTCGAAGTCCCTGATAGCGAGTGTCCATCTCCTCGCGATGTGCCGCTAACTCCGCAGAAATCTGGTTTTGGCGCTGCTGGATCTCAGCGGAAATCAAAGAATGATGCTCCTGGAACTGAGCTCGAAGCTCAGAAGAAATAAAGGACTGGAGGTCTGAGGGAATAGACGACCCTGGAGCAGAAGAAGATCCTGGAAGAGAGGAAGACCCTGGAACAGAAGTAGGAGGAATAGGAGGCTGCTCAGGAGCGGGATGACGCATCCCAGCTTGCATCCTCTTAAGAAGAGTGCTGTTCAGGTTTATAGAAGGGTCTGAGGGTCTCACAGAGGACAAGTCAAAATCAAGTTGTTTTAGAAGATAGGAGATTAGCATCCCATAAGGCAAATGCCTAGTGGGGACAAAAACATGATCTGAAGTCATGTGAGAAATGATGAACCTGGCAAAGTTTATCTTAATGCCTTTCAGAAGGCAATAGACAATTAGTGGGACAGGTCCTCTGGCGTGACTATATTCACCAGATTTGGGCAGAATGTTATAAAACACAAATTTAGCGAGAACTTGAGCGGTGAGTGTGAAGTTTCTCACCTCCTCATTCCTCACTAAGCCGGGGTTGTCATCCCCGTGGAGTAAAGTTGACGCGGTGAGCGCAGACTCACCGGCCGGATACACAAAATCATGCAGGTCATAGGAGTAGACATCAACTCCTTCACAGGAGAGATGCAGAAGCTCAGCAAAATCTTGGAGAGAGATATCTATGTCTCTTCCAAGAACCCTAGACCTAACCCGGTTACCCTCATAAGCAAGATTAGTGTAAAAGTATGGTATGAGTGAGGTGTACACGGGTTCTCTAATAGACATGAACTGATCCAAAGAGTTGTTCCTCAAAATTTGTGGGATATTAAGATGTTCAAAATCTTGAAGGACAACACATCTACCAGAAATAATAGTTCTCCCCGAAAGGAGGATATATCGATTTTCTGCTAGATCGGAAACAAAGGGAGGTTTGGTTTTGGTGGAGGAAGAAGAAGGGGCTATTGATTTTCCCTTCTCGGATCTAGATCTTTTAGGCATATTTTTTTTTAGGTTGAAATGATAGATCTAGGTCAAAAGCAGAAAAATAACCAGATTAGGACTTGATCTAGTCTAGATGAAAGAAAGATCTTGACAAAAATAGGATGATCAACAAGAGTGAAAGCAAGATCTAAAGAAAAATGAGGTTTTTACCTTAAAGGATGGAAGATCAAGAGCCCACAACCGAAAAACCTTGAGAATATACGTAGATCAGGCCTGAGACTGACGATCCAGGAAAGATTTGAGTGATCTAGGCAAGGATTTAGGTTGGATTGAGATGGGATGGAGTAATTAGGGTTTTTAGAGAAGAGGAAATGAAGAGTCGACGGAGAGAAATGAGAGAGATGAGAGATTTAGGGCTTTAAATAGGGTGGGTAAATGACAGATTCCCGTCGCTCGGTCGACCGGTCCGGTCGACCGAAAATACCCGAGAGCTCTGACAGACAAGTCGGGCGACTGCTCCGGTCGGCCGAAAATACCCGAGAGCTCTGACAGATAAGTCGGGCGACCGCTCCGGTCGGCCGGCAACAGAGAAGAATAAAAAAATCTTCCAGGCAAGGTCGGTCGGCCGGATCTCAGCTCCGGTCGGCCGGACTTGCCCAAAAACTGTCAGCAGCAAAACAAAACAAAAATTTATATAGTTTGAAAATATTTCAAATAATGTTTAAACATCTTTTAAACTTTATTAGCTATAATTATCAACAAAATTTACACAAATATTTTTACCTTTTTATTTTTCATATAAAACAAAGGTTTAGAGATGTTGAAGCCGAATACCCGGTGAAGGGTTCTGAACTTCTTCCTCGAGATTCCTCTAAATATGAGTTGAGGTGCGCAATTGCCATCTCTAAGTATTTGCTTTAAAATGTTTTAAATATTTATTTAGTTTTGACAAATCAAAAATACATATATAATTAAATCTAGACATGTGGACAAAAAAAATATGACATAAAACAAGATAGCATATACACAAGCATGATGGAAATGTAGGTTTACTCTAACACATATCAATGTAACACAATGGTAAACTAACAATCCTATGCATATGTATATATAAACAAAATAAAACTTTTAAATGGAGAAATTACCAAACCGAGGGTATTCTCCAAAATAGGTGCCTCCATGATAGTGATGCAAGCGCGATGTGATCTTTGAGCTTTGATGCATCCACCACGCGGGCACCGTCTCCCCCTAAGTCTTGGAGGAAGAAGACCCACCTGTATCAACTAAGTTTGGTGTGTCTTTTGGTACCCATATCTTTTTGGGTCCTTTGGGGTTAGTACCGGGGCGAACCCAAACATGTTTATTTGTTTTATTAAGCTTAGCAAAACAAAATTTTTCTAAATGGCCTTTGCGGCCACAATGAGTGCAAATATAAATCCTACCACTACCATACATGTATGCATGCTTATGTGTGTGTGCATGTTTCCGTGCATGTTGATGGTGAGTGTGTTTCCCTTGGGTTACTCCTTTGGAAAATTTAGAAGCAAATTTATTTAAATCAAATGCACATTTTTTAAGAGTTGAATCTAAAACATCAACCCGTTTTTGAATTTCAATAAAATCATTTTTATTACATGAAGAAATAGAAGTTTTTCCTTTAGTGGATATTTTATATTTATCAAAATCGATTTTTAATTTTTCAAAAGCATTAGCTAAATCATTTTTCTCTTTTTCAACAATATTAATTTTATCTTTCAAGGAATCATTTTCTCTTTTTAATTTCTTATTATGAGATTGCGAAATCTCATACCTATGTTGTAGTTCTTCAAAGAATTGAGCTAATTCATCCATAGTCAATTCATCATCTTCTATGGAGTTGTCGAGAATTACCTTAGAAGCATCATCTCCATGTGCCATGAAGCACATGTGTGCGGCGTCGTTCTCCTCCTCGGATTCCGACTCCGTATCGTCCCACGTGGCCACCATTGCCTTCTTCTTCTTTGGGCCGATCTTGGAGGTGGTAGCTTGGAGAGCGGGGCAATCGGCAATGAGATGTCCGATCTTCTTGCAATGGAAGCAAGGACCGGGCTCCTCTCTTTTCCTTTCAAATCTTCCTTGAGGTTTCCCTCTTCGGAAGTTGCTTTGCCTCCCTTTCTTGTAGAACATTTTGCCCACCTTCCGGATGAGCATGGCAAAGTCCTCATCGTAGTCTTCCGATGAGTCTTCCTCGTCATGGTTGGTTGGAGTGGCTTTGAAAGCGAGGGCTTTCTTCTTTGGCGCCTCCCTTTCTTCTCTAACTTTCATCTCCATCTCATGGGTCTTGAGATTTCCGATGAAGCCGGAGAAGTCCATCTCCTCCCGATCGTTGAGCTCCTTGAGGGTTGTTGCCTTGACTTCCCAAGCTTTGGGAAGAGCTCTAATGACCTTCCGAATCTTTTGGTCATTATCGATCGCATCACCTAAAGAAGATAAAGCATTTGTTATTTTGGTGAAACGAGTGAGCATGTCATCAATGCTCTCATTCTCAAGCATGTAAAAGTTCTCATATTGAGAACGAAGCAAGTCAATTTTGGATCTCTTGACTTGTGACGTTCCCTCATGAGTCACAATTAAAACATTCCACACTTCATATGCGGATTTACAATTTATGATGCGTGAGAGGTCATCTTCATTAAGGGCTTGGGTTAATGCATATTGAGCCCTAGCATTGGCCTCATAGTCCTTGGTGGTGTCCTCGGACCATGATCTCTCATCGGTGAGAGGTTCTACAAATTCTTTAGTTATGGCCCTAGCTACCCTAACTCCTAGGGACTTAAGGAAAAGGTTCATCTTGACCTTCCAAATGGGGAAGTTCAAGCCATCAAATTTGGGTGGGGACTTGATGCTAGAAAAATCAATTGAAGCCATGGATAATGAATAAGATGCACAACAAATGAAGAATGCAACAAAATGATATAGCCAAATACAAGGATCTCCCTAAGGTGGTTAAACCAAATAGTAGGGTTAGGCTCTGATACCAATTGAAATCACCTAGAGGGGGGGTGAATAGGTGATGGCTATATGAAATATGACAATAATGCGGAATTTAAATCTACTTAAAACAATAAGCTCAAATTAAAACACTTGCAAGATAAAAGGCAGTAAGTAAAGCAAGTAATAAAGAGAGATTGAGTTTAGAGAAATTTGAGCAAACGCAAACACGAAGATATGTTTCCGAGGTTCGAGCCACGCTCTACGTCCCCGCCTTCACACTTGAAGGATTTCCACTATTGGTGATCCCACTGGATCCTCAATACAAGGACACACTTGTCCTGTCTCTCGGTGTCGCTACAACACTTTGAAGCACACCCGCTCAATTGAGGCCGATGCCTCTACAACTTCTCAAATGAAGAAAACTTGATCACACTTGATCAAAAAGCTCACTTTGCACAATCCTATAACCAATATGAAGGAGATGATACTTGGGATTGTGTAGTGCAAAAGGACTAGAGAGAAGTAGAGGATTGCTTCAAAAATGTGTAGGGAATTTTTGGCTTTGGAGAGAAAATCTTTTCTAAAAAGAAAAACTAAAGTGTTTGGCTTGGAAATAATTTTCTTGCTTAAAAATCTTTTCTATATTTCAAAATCTTGTATCTTATCATGTTGAAATGACCCACTATTTATAGTGGAAAAAAACAGGGTAAACAGCTTAAGAGATTCGTTGGGGTGAGATCCCAACAAAATCTGTCAGAAAATAGAGCTGTTGGAGTCTGTCAGACTTTCTGACAGCTAACGGTCGACCGGGCCGGTCGACCGCCAACGGACATATTTCTGACCGTTGGGGGAAAACGGTCGGCCGACTCGGTCGACCGCAGCTCTGCATAAAAGAGGAACTCTAACGGTCGGCCGACCCGGTCGACCGAAATAAACAGAGAGCACTGACATAGTTCCCGGTCGACCGGGGCGGTCGGCCGACGTGCACACATGCACAGCCGTGCACGTCGGTCGACCGGACTCTGTCAGATCTGTTTATTCAGAGTCTGCAAAAAGGAAAAGATGTTTTGGTTCAAACATTTTGTTTAAGGATTTGAAAACAATATTCTAGGTCTTATAAAAACTTAGAGTGTGATCATAGATCAACCCCCAAACATGTTAGATCATTATTTGGTAAAAATCCTTTTTGATAGAATGATTTTCTAAAACTGGTTTTTCCAAAACATGGTATTTCTAAAAAACTAAGTTAGAAATTCTGATATAAAAATTGTTTTGAAGTCATGAAGCAATACTAAGTGTGTGTGAGTGACAATCCCAAGTATTCATCCTCTATCATATAGGTTTTGACAAAATATCTAAAAGATAAAATGTAAATTACAAATCTTGAATCTTTTTCTTTTATATTTGATCCCGAAGCTTTTCTACCGTGCAAGGCTTGGGAATCCAAATCTTTAGCGGCGTCCAAATTGTGAGTCTTGATGTGGAGCCATCAAATCAACTTGTTTTAAACCTGAAACACTTTTAAACAAGATTGTTAAAAATATAACTAAATATATTTTGTTATCATCAAAATATCGGGCTAATGGCCTTTGGGCCAACACTTTCATCCTCGCCTATTCAAAGT
The DNA here is from genome assembly GCA_038442645.1 of Agave tequilana. Taxonomy (NCBI): domain Eukaryota; kingdom Viridiplantae; phylum Streptophyta; class Magnoliopsida; order Asparagales; family Asparagaceae; genus Agave; species Agave tequilana. Next base: position 2,358 of record JAVJIF010020454.1, on the reverse strand, counting down.
CCTAATAAATTCCAAGTCTTAGGTAATTTTCCTCCTCTTCCTTATGCCATGACTCTTCAAACGCCTTCTGCCAAAATTCAAAACACATCACGCCCTCAGTCAACATCTGATTCATCTCCTTATTTCACCAAAAGGAATCCAGAACATCTACTCCTTACCACCTTTACTGAAATTCCTGATTACAAAACCCTCTCCTCATTTGTTAGTAAAATCCTACCTTCTGGTTGTCAATGGATTCTAGACGACCCACTCAAAAAACGATATTATGAACTTGTTCTCGTTGACTCTGGCTCTATTGAGCTATATCATTCTATGGACAAAAACAATCCCGACAGAATCTCTTATTCAAAATGCATCATCAAAAGAGTAATCAAACCGACAGAATGGGCATCCTATGCTACAATGAAGGATTTTATAGTCAATTACATTCCAAAAGGTTACTCCTATCATGATTATCAGATGGCCTGGTATCGCGCATTCCTCTACAGACCATTTGATCATTCATGGTTTTTTTACCTTTCATTCAAACTGTCAAGAAGATTTTCCAATTTGGTTCTATGAGTGGTGGCATTCATACGGACCCACAACAGATATTCTACCACCAGCAATACTCAAAGGCTTCAATCCCTACCTACTCAAAGCCAAAGGACTACACTATGTCAAGACAGTATAGTTCTCAGAGAATTCAAGGTTCCATGGATTTTCTGTTGGAGTTACAGAGTTGCTCAACATTATAGTATTGCCGACAAATTTCCTATGAGTCTCTTCCGAGAATTCAAAATTAAATGGTGGGACAAATTTAATCAAGCTCTCTGTTCGGACACAACAGTTACTGAATTCCTCGCCACCGGCAAAAAACTCCAACATCATATTCAACAAATTGCCAAGCAAACGGATCCTTCTACTACTCCAAAATCCAACTCCAAAACCCCAGTTCAACTCCCAGATGACTCTGATTCAGAAGACGAATTCCAACAGTTCTTACAATTCCAAAAATTTAAGAAGATGCAGAAGCAACTCAACCGTTCCCGGGCAAACTCCACGACATCCTCCACCTCCACCGATCCCATCGGTGGCCAAGATCCCTTTGATATGTAGAGAGAAGAGAGAGAGAGAGAGAGAGAGAGAGAAGAAAGAGACACTTTTCTGCAGATTCCACCATCAGAAGACAGAAGACAAAGCACTCATCACAAGAAGATAAAATACTGTCACTCATCACAAGATGACAAAAGCAGACGGCATCTCCAGCTCAAAAGCATCACCCGATCCACAGCATCGCCAGATCAAAAGCAAAAGAAGAAAATGACAACGCACTTATCTTTCCAGCTCAAAAGTAAATCCACTCACCGGCAATAATTCAAAAATGACAGAGGAGACTTGACGGAAAGTAGATTCCTTACCTCAAAGAACGTGACGCACTCGCCCAAAAGCAGATGCCTTCAAGAAGGACAGCTTATCCCTCAATCATGCAGGACAGCTCATCACCTCCAGAAGCATCCACACACTCTATAAATCAGAGTCCCCTTCATTCGTCAAAGGCAGAGTGAAAATAACAATCAGCAATTAAGCCAGAAATTCCTCAGTCCTCAACCAACCTTCTTCAACTACCATCTTCACCTAAACCTTTCAAACTGTATTCCTACCTTATCCTGTATCCAGTTTCAAAAGTCATAGTATCAAGACAAGCCTTATAAGTTCATATTCCATTTATAATTTATCTCTTCAAAATAATATTTCATCCTTTGTAAATACTGTGTGGTTGTCGATTAATACTTTCACAACAAGATTGCATTGTGCACCTCTAACTCTTATCAAGAGGAATCACGAGGAAGAAGTTCAGAACCCTTCACCGGTTATTCGGCTTCTAATCTTGTTCGAAGTGATCGTTTCTGCTTCCTTTTTCATATAATCATCTTAAACTTACTCCTGGATTTATTTTGGTATCAGAGCGAAAATAGTAATCAGCAATTAAGCCAGAAATTCCTCAGTCCTCAACCAACCTTCTTCAACTACCATCTTCTCCTAAACCTTTCAAACTGTATTCCTACCTTATCCTGTATCCAGTTTCAAAAGTCATAGTATCAAGACAAGCCTTGTAAGTTCATATTCCATTTGTAATTTATCTCTTCAAAATAATATTTTATCTTTTGTTAATACTGTATGGTTGTCGATTAATACTTCCACAACAAGATTGCATTGTGCACCTCTAACTCTTATTAAGAGGAATCACGAGGAAGAAGTTCAGAACCCTTCACCGGGTATTCGGCTTCTAATCTTGTTCGAAGTGATCGTTTCTGTTTCCTTTTTCATATAATCATCTTAAACTTACTCCTGGGTATATGTAGATATAGGTATATA
>JAVJIF010020453.1:0-19619 GCA_038442645.1 Agave tequilana | reverse complement strand
TAGAGATAGAGAGTGAGAAAGGGACTGTGTACTATCGATAGGATATGATCCTGAATGCTGTAAGTCAGAAGATATATACAGTGAAAGATCAACGGAAAATTTATATTGTTAAACATGATATAAATCATTTAAAATGCATAAAAATCTAAACATTTTCTTTTTTTTTTTTACTTGTGAGTCAACTGAATGCATAGTTTTTAAAAGCAAGATATTTGGATTTTGGGCATATAGTCTAGAATATTCAAACTGACTGAAATACTGGTGTATAAGGAATTCCACTATTTAGATCAAGTTTAATTGTTTGGATTCCTAAATTAGAAGATCTAAACCATACATGTTTAAAGTGAATGTTAAGTCATTCATTTGTAAGATGGTCATTCATCCGTGAAATTTAAGAAACAAATTCCAATGATGGGAGTTCTTTTGTTTAGGTTATTTGGATATGATAGATCATACCTAAATTGGTGGGTTGTACATTTTTTATGTTCTAACATGTACTTTTAGTTGATAGGATTCAAACCCAAATTCTGTCACTATGATCCTAGTCAAACTCTCTGTGTGTGCGTGTGTGTGTGTGTGTTTTTAGAAGGGTGGGGTGGGGCGGGATGGCGTAGGGGTATCTTTTCTGGGAAGAGATCCTAACTTCCAAGTTGATGGCACAAGGTTGTCAATTGAAATCCCTCTTTCATCATCATCGTCATCGTCTTCTTTCCTGAACAAGAAAAAAAAAGAGAAAAAGAAAAGATAAAACTAACATCATGCCTTTAGCAAACTCGCTCGCTTACTAAACCCTTCTTCTCCAGCCAACTCTATTAAAGACCACCTACTATAAATGACATGAACATACAAAAGGGAAATGGGACAAAAAGTAAAGGGCAGGGGTGGGAGGTAGGGGTGTCAATGGACCGGGTCGGCAACCCGCACAGGCCCGGCCCGGCCCAGTCAGGACCCGAGCCAAACTCGTCCGGGGTTCTAGCGGGCCGACCCGGCCCGGGCACGAGCCGGCCCGGCCCGGAATGCAACCAACGGTTCTTACAGTAGTTGGGTGGGCCGGGCCGGCCGGGCCGAGCCGAAACCGCCCCGACACGGTCAAGAGCCCAACGGCGAGGGGTTTTGCAAAAACCCCCCGGCTACACCCAACGGCTATTATAGCCATTGGTTAGAGGTCTTTTTTGTTTTTTGCAAAATATAAATTGCAAAAAATATTTTCTCCTCTTCTACAATACTTGGACTTTCCCACTTCATTTCACACAACAAAAACTACTCTTCATTTTCCTCGAGCTCTACAAGCTCTCTATTCTCTCTACAAGCTCCTCAAATCTCAAGGTCTCTCTACAAGCTCTACAAGCCTCAAGTCTTTAAGCGCTCTACAAGCTGTCTTTCTACAAGCTCTACAAAATCTTTCTCTACAAGCTCTTCAATCCGGTATTTATATTCCTATAAAAAAATGGATGTCAATTCTAGCCAAACTGGATCTAGCCAACCTTCTGGTTCTAGAATTCCTGATAATTTTAGCATCAGTAATGATACTTGGGACGCCCTAAATATGTCACTAGACGACACTCCACAAATTCCATACACACAACTTACACCATGCACAGATTTTAATACTTCTTCGGATGTATCTAGCACTGTTCCTCATATACCTATTAGTTCCTCCGAGGTATCAACAACCTCCACAATTCTTAGATTTGGAGTTTGGATAAATTAGCTGTTAATGGAGCTAGGATGGCTCAATGCAAGTTGTGCCCAAATGTTTCATATTATTTTCTCAAAATTGCGAGAACTGGCCCACTTGCCCGACATGTTAAGAGCAAATACCCGAACACCAACCACGATAAACCCAAATTAGCACTTTGGGTGACACTTTGGGCACTTTTAGTTATAATCGTGCAACAGGTAAAAGAAATTTAGCGAAATTTCTTATCCAGTCTGAACAGCCTTTTAATATGGTTGAGGATGATGCATTTACAGATTATATTAGAACCACTCATAATCATGATTATGAGTCGGTCAGTAGGAACACTATAAGATTAGAAATGTTTAAAGTATTTGAAGAATAAAAACAAATATTAGTTGCAGTTTTATCATCTTTGCCCCATAAAATTGCACTCACTTCTGATTGTTGGAAAGCCCTTAACGGCTACCATTATATTGTTATTATTGCGCATTTTATTGATTCTGATTGGGTTTTAAATAAAAAATTATCGATTTTAAAAAAGTTTCTTAATCCTCATAATGCTTTAAATCTTATTAAAATTATAATGTGTTGTTAGAGAATATAAAATTGATTCTAAAATTTTACTGTTTCATTTGATAATACTAGCGAAAATACTGCAGCAGTTAAGATTTTGAAAAATTATTTAAACCCGTTTTGAGTGGAAAAAATTTTCATATTTAATGAGTTTGTCATAGTATTAACTTGTATATGCAAGATATTTTGAAAATAATTAATGATTATATTCAAAAATTAAAAGATATTATTATATTTATTAAAAATTTATTCGGGCTAATGGTTACCTGCTAAAAAAAATTACCTCAAGATGTAAGAACTCGTTGGAACTCAACACATAATATGTTGAGTAATGTAAAGAGGCAATAAATAGGTTTATTGTTGTAGAATTGCCTAACTGTTTTATTTCTGATGAGGAATAGCAAATTTGTGAATAGATTTGTGAATTTTTAAAAGATTTGAAAGAATAACAAAATTATTTTCTGGTATTTATTACCCAACGATAAGTATAATATTTTATGAGATAACTGAAATAAGTCAAATATTTTTGGATGCAAAAATATTGATTCTATAAGAGATATTATTGCTCCCATTAAGAAAAAAATATAATAAATATTTTTTAAAATTCTTTTATCTTTAATTTTGTTGTTATTATGGATCCTAAAATAACTTTAATAGATGTAAATTTTTACTTGAAATTTTTATAAAAGGATGGATTATGAGGATAGTTCTACTCTAATGTGGGCAGATATTGATTCTTCTATAAATAACTTATATGATTTTTATGAAACTACTTACGAAAATAAACAATCTTCTTCATCTCAAAGTTATTCAACCTCTAGTAGTAGAATTTCATTATTTTCTGGTCTTTTATCAGCTTCCAAAAATCTAGAATTTCTGACTCTTTAAATGAATTTCATTATTATATACAACATGTTGTGACTCTCGAGATTGATCAAGACTCAGGATTTGATATTTTAGCATGGTAAAAATCACAGGCATCAACTTATCATGTGTTTTTCATCATGGCACGTGATTTACTAACTCTTCCGGCATCTACAGTAGCTTCGGAATCTGCTTTTAGTACAAGTGGTCGAGTGCTGACTGATACCAGGAACCGTACAGCATCAAATGTGATCGAGATGATAATATGCGGGATGGATTGGCTGGATGCGGAAAAGAAATCAAAATAAAACAATTGACGATCTCATCGAAGATTTTCCAGAAGACTCCCCAGAAGATGAATGAAGACTTGTATTTTTTTATTTATGATTGATAAAATGTATGAATAATGGAGACTTGTACTTTTTTATGTACTAATGATAATTTTGAAAAAAAATTGATTTATACTTCAATTGTATTTGTATCAATTATCCATTTTATTGGATCATTAATAAAAATATATATTTTCATTTCACGCCTTGAAATATTCTTTGCTAATTTTATCACAACTTGAATAAGTAATTTTTGGGGATTTTTAAAAAAAATTGGATTTTTAAAGTTTTTAAAGTTTTTTTATTTTTTTTATAAATGGCGGGCTGGCCTGGGTCTGGCCCGGAGCACCCGGACCTTGGGCCATGCCCTGGTTCCATTTATGGAACCCCGCCCCGGGTCGGGCCGCGCCGGGGCCGCACCGTGCCCGGGCTAGGTTTGGCCAGGCACGGCCCAATTGCCACCTATAGTGGGAGGCCAATTCCTTTGAATGCAGCCTTAACTTGTCTATGTTATTAAAATTCACTTCGCATATTTCAGAGAGGACTAAGAGTTTCAAGGTAGCAAGAGATGCTCATCCATGATCAGAAGAATTGAGCGTGAAAGAAATTTCAATGCCCGTGTTGAGTCGTTGATATCTAGGTGATGCCATATCTGAAGGAACCACCCTCACCCCACCCCACTCCACCCCCCGAACACTTCTTCCCATGCACCCACGCAAATTTGGAGGAAAACAGCTAAATAGTCTACTGTGATTGATTTTGCTCCCTTGCTTTGTCCAAAGGTAATATTTTGCCCCAGCTGAAGTTTTAGTGCTGCCCACTTGCTATTTTTCTTTCTATGTAAGTCGAACACATGCTAACTGTATATTTTAGCCGATTTCCTCGACTTATCAAAAAAAAGCAAAATTGAAATCAATTAGTTGGTTTTTAGATAACTCTAATCAAATCCAAATTTAATCCATTTCGTTGTGAAGCGCTTCCTAAATTTCAGTTGATTTCCGCTCCATATCTACATCCATCACCAACTCAGACGAGAGAGAAGAGAATAGAGAAAGGGCAGATCAACAGAGCAAGAAAACAAAGAATAAGTATGCAATCTTTTTCTTCTAAGCCAATTTCAGTATTTGTACTAAGGAGGGTTATGGTGCTAATATTCTAGATTGTATAAGCATTAGGGGGAATACGTATTGGTATAACTAATCACATGCCTTGTCTCTGCCAAATTTATGAACTTGTCTACACCATCTAAAAATCAATACATAACTACTTCTGCAAGATCAAAGAATTTTGTATTTGCATTACTTTGTCTTCAACCATCTAAAAATTAATGGTGAATTTGCATATCAAAGAATTTTACTGGCTTGCTATAACCTGTCATCCAAATTAGGGGGATAATGACTTGAATCACAATAGCACAAAATTTGCATCTCATTCAATGTCACAATAACACAATAACCTGTCCTTTTTCTTTTTTGGGAAAACATTGGATACAAAACTTTAAACTAAATTTATAAAGGTTTGCATCTCATTCAAAATCTTTCTGTAAACTTTTATTATTTTAAAATAAATGAAGTGTAAGTTCAGCAATAGATTAGGAGATGAAATCCGTATATAGCTGATATTTATAACCACAAAATACCAAAATAATCATATATCAAAATAATCATAATCATACTAAATACCCACATTGATATAGTGTGACCGGGGAACTAACCTGAGGGCTGCAGTGAGGATGAGGGGGCGAGGCCGCGAGGGGGTGGTCGTGGCTCGTGGGACTCGTCGTCCGGGTGAAGCAACCGGGCCCCGACGCCGCTCGTCACTCGCCGCTCGGTGGAAGTAGATCGCTGCTTGAGCGCTCGGGTACGGTGGAAAGAATGATTTGGGGATTTGAGAGTGAGACTGGATGAGATTTGGGAATTAAGGGATTTGAGAGTGAGACTGGATGAGATTTGGGAATTAAGGGATTTGAGTGTGAGTTGAGAGAGAAGGGGGATAGGATTTGAGAGAGAGAGAGAGAGAGAAGTGGGGGGGGATGAGACCAGCGTCACCGTCGACAACGAGCAGGCGGCAGCGGTGGCCGAGGTTGGGAAAGGTGCGGAGGCTCAGAGAGTGAGCCGGGGGGTGCCATCTTGGAAAATAAGAACACATCGCCGATAGAAGTGGAATGAGAAATGCTGATTCACTGGACCAGCTGTTTGCAGACCAATAGCTTATATTCCCAAAAAAAAAGAAAAAACTGATGAAGGCGTCTCACAGATTAGGGTGCCGCTAAAACTGACAAAGACAGCTTAAAAAAAATTTAAAATTTTCAAAAATGCCTCTTATTTCTTCCTCCTCCTCCTTTCTCCCTCCCCTCCTCCTCCCCGGCCTCCCCCTCTCCGGGTCTACTTCCCCCTCTTAACCCACTCCTCCCCCATCCCTCCCCCACCGCCGACCTCTCCCACTCCTTCCCCACCTCCTCTCCCTTCACCCGTATAATAAAAATCTAATTTTTATCATGTTGTGTAATTAGATCTTGTTAAATAAATTAGTTCTACTTGGTTATGATGTTAGCCAGCATATATGTCAATTTGAGCAAGTTTAGACAAATAAAAATATGATTTTTATTAGATCTAATAATTAAAATATGTTTTTATTATGTTGTGATATTGGATCTTACTAAATAAATTAGATTTGCATGTTAATATTATTAGCTTAATCATATGTAAAATTGACCTAAAGTAAATTAATAAAATTATGATTTTTATTATATCTAAGAATTAAAAATGTGTTTTTTGTTATCTTGTGATATTGGATCTTACTAAATAAATTAGATCTACATGGTAATATTATTAGCTTAATAAAATGTAATTTTTTTTTATCATGTTGTAATAAAAATGATGTTTTGTTATTCAATTTTAATTGTAATGTGGTGAGGCAATGTGTGCATGTAACACTTTTGATTATTTTAATGTGTGCACAAGTTACATGGATTATGTGTATATATAAAACACTTGTGATTATTTTAGGGGTTGTTGTTTCGTCGCAAAAGGCGTAAAACTCTGTAATTCGTAAATGACTTACAACCCAATTATAACTACGACGTTTCTTTGGACCGTAATTCGTAAAAGATTTACGCAGCTCAACTTCACTCACTTACAACTCTATTATTGCTCACTTACAACCCAGTTACAGTTAATTTTGTGGTCATACAAATTTGTATTATTTTTTATGTTAATATTAATTTTTTTAATATTTAGTATTTTTAATATTTATTTGCAATATTAAAACTTTTTAAATCACCAGATAGTTAATTTTGTTAGCAGCTTTTTCACTTACGACGTACACATTACGACAACCAAACACCGTTAAATATAATATATTTTTTCACTTACAACTTTATATTACCAGTCAAACACCGTAAAACTTATATGCATGTAACTCATTTACAATTGTAAAAGATTTTACCAATTATGACTTACAAATTACGATCAATTACGACAACCAAACAGACCCTTAGATGAGTACTTCACACACGTGGGTGGTTGTGTGCATTGACCATGAGTACGTAGATGCATGTAATTAAGTTTGTACATGTCAACATTTAATTTAGTGTGCGCATTGGGATGTGTGTGTGTGAACGCGTGTATAGACACATGTGTTTAGATTATATGCATGTTCAGCTCTCGGTTTAACCCATGTACTATATAAAATGGGGTTCTCGGTAGAGATTATTGGCAAGTATAAATTGGAAAACTCATTCGTAGAGGAAGGAAAATACTAATGGTGTATGTATTGTGTATATGAGTTGCTCATCTATAAATGAAGGAGAGTATGAATGGCGTATGTATGTGATATGTGATACACACTCGTAGAGGAAGGGGAGTATGAATGGTGTGCGTTTGTGTACGTGAGATAAACGCGTGTATGTGTACATAATTCGTATATTGGATGGTTACTCGTGTACGGTATAGTGGACAATAGAAATCCATAATATACTAATGTGTAATAAGTAATTATTGACAGGACGTCAGATTTTTACTTATACTATTGTTGTAGCTTGTATTGAGATACATCACTGGCCGTCGTCTTTGCGTGTGTGCACCCTTAACTTATAGCAACTAGCTATGCATGCCCTGCTAAATATTAGACTTAATAATTATTATATGATACTTTTGATTGATTGTTTAATGTGTATGATTGGTTAGAAATCTAGGGCATTATGCCATAATAATCTAGTTTGGCACTGAGGCATGTTATTTTAGCTTGGGGATAGCCTATAATAATTCATTTGAGGATAAACTTATGATACATTTATTTGAGGTTAGTTACTTATAATCTATTCGTTTGAGGATATATATATATTAATAATTGGGGTAATACCAATTACTAAATTCAAATGAATAGATCATAAGTTTATCATCAAACGAATTATTATAAACTAGCTTAGGCTAAAATAACATGACTTAGCGCCAAACTATATTATGCCTAATGCCCCAGATTTCTAAGCAACCATGTGCATCTAACAATCAGTCAAAAATATCCTTTAATAATCATCAAGTCTAATTCTAGCAGGACACGCATACCTAATTGCTATAAGTTAAGGGCACACAAAGATGACAGTTAGTGGTATATCTCAATAAAAGCTACGACAATTGTAACAGTTTCATTTTTAATCACCTCAAATTATTTTAATCATCACTTAATTAACAACAATAATCTAAACATTCTGATAAGTCAGATAATTATCAGTACTTTATAAAAATTTATGCAGCACCTCTGCAGGGCGCCTGCCCTGATACAACATGAAAATATTAGCTTACATAATCTCAATACATTTGTATAAACTTATCGCTCTCTCGGCTTACTTATTATTAAATAAAGACAATGTCACCAGAATCTAACCATCATATATATATCATTTCACAAAATATTATTTATATGCATACAAAATTCACAATTTCGGCTTAATATCGTCTACTTATAAATATACAACAATTTACTAAATCTAATTATCCATCTAACCGCAAGTATTCACAATTAAGAGTCAGACTATCATCGATATCAATACCTCAACTCTTAACAAAATAGACAATCATACACAACTCTTCACTTATATAAGTATACCTTTATTGTCTGTGCTACTCAATAACCACTGAGTTTATAATAATACACATATATGTCCATACAGATAAAAAAAGTAAATAACATCAACACTATTAAGATTTGTCAGGGGTGTCTATGTTCTTCCGGTGTCTGTCCGAGAAGTTTCTGGTAAGGCTTTCATCTTGACCTGAAATTATTCAAACTGAAGGGGTGAGCTCGACAGCTCATTGAGTGAAGTTAATTTCTATTTTAAATAAAACATGGTATTAAAGGTTTGTAGTGCACATGTTACATGAGAATACAGTGTACACAATATATGAAAATACATGATCACTCGTCTAAATTTTTAAGTTAACATGGATGTCTCAATTATATTATCCATTTACTTCAAACTATTGTTAAATTAATATTAATATGTATAAGCTACCAGTATTGGTATCTTCATTTCAATTTAATAGACATACATTCTGATGTTCACATTATCATATACGGGTAACACAATACACACATAGTATACACACACTCATATCACATATATACTTATATCATAAATATGCATATATCACACCCAATACACGAATGAAATACACATACATTTACACGTATATCTTATATGTACATGATCGGTTGCCAATATTACATATTTATCATCACATTTTCATATTATTTTGTTTAATAAACTCTGCTATTTAATTATCCTTTTGTCTAATTATTTGTAGTGTCGTTACTAAATGAAAGAGGAGAGAAAACGAGCCCAAAAGCCCATTAAAATTCAGATTAAATCAAAATCAAAGACGAAGATAAATATTCAGATGAAGATTAGAGCAAATTAAAAAGATAACATCAAATGAATACCGGTTAAATTCAGATTTTTATTCTATTTCGATTAGCTAAAGATCAGCACTGATATCGTCAAATTCATAACTCAAATTGAGAAACCAAATAGATAACAGATGAAACATCAAATCAGGGACCTGCATAGCCCAGATCTTGCAATCTGGCCACAAAATTGCCGCAGATCCGCCGCATTCTTGTTGAGATACGGGGAGCGTTTGGTCCCCCTATCTTCAGATACTCTTCCCTGTTGTATTTTTTCTATAAATACTGCAAATTATGAGTCTATGGGGAACGATTAGGCAGAAAAGGATTCTTAAACTAGTTCTTACTCTAGTTTAGTGTAGGTTTTCATTTTTATTTTAATATAATTTTATTTCTTTATAAGCATAGGTTAAACTGAGATTCATGTAAGTAAAAGAGATTTATATTGAGAGTGACACCGATGTAACCTTCTCCCTTCTTTCATTGTTTCTTTATGCAGTCAAAAGGTAACATGTTTATGTTCTTTTTCTTCTTCTTATACTTGTCTTCTTTTTGGTTCTGATAATTATCCAAGTGAGTCTTATAGCATCGGTATTGCCTTGCCTTTGCGAGTGCTACCGATAGCTCATGACGATAGATTCCTCCTTAAAATTCGTATCACTTCATGCTTACTCATCGAAGTTCTTGATGATATAATGTGAAAGGAGGATTGAGTTCAATCTTATGGGCTATGCGTTGATTACCTCTGAATTCAGGTAAACGTGCCAAAGATCCTAAGTTATATGCTAAAAGAAGTAAGTTTTCTTTCCTTCTTTCTTTTGATTTCTTAGTGCAGAACACACTTCCAATCACAACTCTATTTTCTTCATTCTTTTATTTTTTTCTTTAACTTACTTTTCTATTTTTCAAATCACCACTTTTTTCTATCTACCACCTTCAATCTAACTTAACAATTCTTTTTCCTTTTCTTTACAAGAACAAAAAGAAGAACTTTAATCATGTTTAGTGAACTAAAAGAGAACTTACAACATGCTTTCATCGGTAGTTTCTCCTTGTGGATCACGACTCGCATAGCCACTTGCTATTGTGGTAGCATTGAGAACTTGCACATTCTATTATTCATTTCTGAAATTCTGTATTTTCTTTGTGCAGGTTTTTACTTAATTAAATTTTGGCACCATTGTGGGGAATAGACGGTAAGTAACTCTCTTTTTTGTTTACTTTATTGATTAACTTTTTTCTTTGTTCTTAGTATGCAGTGAATGATAGCAAGGAAACAAGAGCTGCAGTGGGCATATAAGTGTCTCTGGACTCTGCTCTAAAAAGCAAAACCCAGAAGACCTCAATATTGCCGCGCAAACGCGGCAATCTGAGAGGACTACTCACCTATTTTTTTTTGCAGGGTGACTGAACTTCAATGATCTACCTTTTGCATGCTTTAGTTTCTCATTTAATATACTTTGCACATACTATCTAACTCAGCAGTAAATGGTTGATTGTAAAAACTAAAAATAGTCTAAACTTTGCATTCAAGCACGTGTCTATTTCATTACATTTTCTATTTACTGCTGAAGAGTACTGGAGCCAACGTATGTATGCATAGTATATAGTTTAGAAAACATAATTTGAGTGATGTATATTGCTTAAAGTGTTGTTTTTTCTATATACTTGTACACTGCACTAAACTGAATTAAGGGCTTGTCCTATAAACAAGATAAGGTGGGAAAGTCATTACCCTCCCTTGGCCCACAAACATTCTCCTCACTCACTAACTCAAGTCTAACTTAAGACTGATTAGACGGTGCCTTAGGGACATCTCAGACTCAATAGGAATTTGACCTAAGGGAAGATGATTAGAATTTGACTCTTGCCAAATCGGTATCAAAGATTGGGAATTGAGATGCGAAGCCTCGAAGAACAGTGGTTTGGCATAATTAAACCAGTTGCCTAGGCATGAATACCTCCCACTGGTTTTGCCCCTATCTGGCCGATTAACTTGTGGTCAGATTCTACAATATACCCCCCATGGACGATTTAACCAGTTATAAGAGTCACTAGGTCTAAGATTTACCCTAACTTAGGCTAGATTTTTCTTTCTTTGTTTATTTGTTTGTTGTCTTTCTTTGACATCTTTGTGATATAGATTACAACTATAATTATTCCAATGCATATGGTGATTCACACTTCACTCCGACCTCTTTTGACTCGGATACTACCAACCTGGTATATTATAACTTTAATCAATCAAGTATGTCGGATTGGTCTTATCCGAATCAATATTACCCCAATCCCAATATTATGAATAAGACTGAAACAATCATCACTACTCTTCACAGAGTCAGTGGGGATACAACTCTCCCGAGTTATATGGTCAAAAATCTTACCAATATCACCCTTCATATACTCGTTCTCCCGAACAACTATTAGAAGAACTAATTGGATGGAAAAAGATGATGGAAGACTTAGAAGAGCTCGAGCGACTAATTCAAATTCTAGAAGACTCAAATTTCCATCAAAATTTTCAAATCCAAGATCCTTACTCTATTTTTCAAGTCCAACAATAAGAAAAACATACCGACTTAGAAAAGAGTATGAAATCCATGATTCAATTCCAAAGCGATCCTTTCGATATGATAGAAGTAAGAGGTAGTCGATTGGAAAACATGCGGGGGAATAAGAAAACTCTCCCTACCCAATCTTTGACTATCCCGATACTTCTAACCATATTGATGAAAATCAAGAATCATGCAATCTTGAAGACTTTTAACAAGATTCAATTATATCACAAAACTTTAAACTTGACCAATATCAACCCATTGACAAATTGGCAAATTTTTATTTTAATGAATTGAACTTGAATATGAATGTGACCCCGACCCACGACTTTGTGATTCAATTCTAATTTTTGAATCTATATTGACTCGAGTATCCTTACCCAAGTTGGACCAATTTCTCGAGCCAACATTAATTCTTGTATCCATAGATTTTAAAATTGAACCACCCCTTTTGGATAGCCACACTTCATTGATGGGAAAAGAATTTGAAATTAAATTCTTTGATTTGGACTCAACTCTTGAAGCAAAACTGACTCTTGAACTCAAAGTTGGTTTTTCCGAGTTAGTATTGGTTCCCGAACTTTTTATTTCAGAGCCTAAATCATCCACTCCACAAAACCACATTCTATTGTTGGACATACGTATATACATGATGACTCTGTGATGATTTTTCAAGAATAGTTATGTAAAGAGAATAATTTTCATAATAGGATCTTTTATGATCCTATTCATATTGGGGATTGTAATTATGTAAATAGAAAAATAAAGGTGAGTTTCGTGAATCACTACATTATCTTGATTAGATAGCAAACTTAACCTAATCCGACCACCATCAGAATCACCACCTTAAGGTAACATTTTTCTTCCATTTTTTTCATGCATTTATGCATGTATTCATACATTGAGGTCAATGCACGAGATAGGAATGGGGAGGGTTCTAACATAACATAAGTTTTTTTATTTAAAAAAATGATTTTTTTAACATTTTCTTTGTTTTTAAAAACTTTTTGAAAAGAGAAACAATATTTTGACCTTTTTTTGTAAGATTTTAAGTTAATTTTATGGAATAAGAGAATCATAATTAGGATTTCTTATACTTGGTCAAAATAAAATTATTTATTTAATTTATAGGATTAGGAAGGAAATTTAAAAAAAAAATTTAGTCTTGATTTTTACCTTGATGAAAATGCATACTTTATACACTCACACGCCTAGGGTTCAAAAAACAAAGATTCTTATGCTTTAAAATATATATATATATCAAAAATCCTTTGATTAAGCTAGGTATTTGTGCCTCATAAAGCATAAGTATTCACATCTAAAAATGGTCCATCTTAAAAATATAAAATTCCTAGTTTTGTGACTTTGTTTGCTCGAGTCCTTAAGTTCTTGGGGTGTTTTCTTACTTGTTGCCCTAAGATCGTCCGGTTTGGGTGTCACCGACTAAAGGTTCGTTAGATGGGCAGATTAGAAAGCCTAATAGAACTAAGCAATAATACCATAAAATATAAAAAAAAAAGATATAAGAATTAGAGTTAAAAAATCTCGAGTCAAAATATCATGGTCACGGAGATGCATATGACTTAGGGTAAAGTAATATACTAGATGAGAAATATAATTTGACTTCTTACCTCGATTGATAACAAGTTTTTGAATAGAAACTAAGTTTAGGAATAAAAATTTCGATTTTCCTATAATTTATAGATTACTTGAACTCTTACAACAATACTTCAAATATTTTTTATCTTTCAAAATGCTTTTCGAAAATACTAACATTTTGTTTCTCTTTTTTTATGAATTTTGTGGGTGTAATCCACTGAAAAATCTCACGAGACAAAAACTCGTCCTCTAGAGAAAACTTAGAGATTTAACGGCTTGTTGCACATACTAAATGTAATCATGATTACTACGAAAATGGATAGTTTTGTTTTGCTTGAAGACGAGCAAAAGATAAGTGCGAGGGTGTGATCGGTCGTCAACGTTAAACATTTATCATCACATTCTCATATTATTTTGTTTAATAAAGTCTGCTATTTAATTATTTTTTGTCTAATTATTTGGAGGGCCTTTACTAAATGAAATAGGAGAGAAAACGACCCCAAAAGCCCACTGAAATTCAGATTAAATCAAAATCAAGAATGATGACAAATGTTCAGCTGAAGATCAGAGCAAATCAGGGAGATAACACCAAATGAAAACTAGTTAAATTAGAATTTTTATGAGTCTATTTCGGTTAGCTGAAGATCAACACTGATATCGTTAAATCTGTAACTCAAATCGAGAAACCAGATAAATAAACAGATGAAACATCAAACTAAACACACCCCCAGATATGGCCATCTGCCACAAAATTGACGCGGATCCGCGACTTTTGTCGTTGCTCTGCCGCATTCTTGTTGAGATACGGAGAGCGTTTGCTCCCCTGTCTTCAGACGCTCTCCCCCGTTGTATTTTTGCTATAAATACCTGCAAATTCTGAGCTACGGAGAACGATTAGGCAGAGAATGATTCTTAGATTAGTTTTCATTTTAGTTTAGTGTCGGTTTTCATTTTTTTAATGTAATTTTTATTTCTTTATAAGCATAGATTAGACTGAGATTAATGTAAGTAAGAGAGAGATTTATGTTGAGAGTGACAGCGATGTGACCTTCTCCTTTCTTTTATCATTATTTCTCTATGCAATTAAAAGGTAAGATGTTTATGTTCTTCTTCCTCTTCTTCTTCTTGTCTTCTTTTTGGTTTTGATAATTATCTAAGTGAGTCTTATAGCATCGGTATTACCTAGCCATTGTGAGTGTCACTGATAGCTCATGACGATAGATTCCTCCTTAAAATTCGTATCATTTCATGCTTACTCGTCGAAATTCTTGCTGATGTAAGGTGAAAGAAGGATTGAGTTCAATCTCGTGGGCTATACCCTGATCGCCTCTGAATCCAGGTGAACATACTAAAAATCAAAGGTAAGTTATCTACTAAAAGAAGTAAGTAAGTTTTCTTTCCTTCTTTCTTTTGATTTCTTAGTGTAGAACACACTTCCAATCACAACTCTCTTTTCTTCACTTTTTTATTTTTTTCTTTAACTTAGTTTTCTATTTTTCAAAATCATCATTTTCTCCTATCGACCACCCTCAATCTAACTTAACAATTCTTTTTTCTTTTCTTTATAAGAATAAAAAGAAGAACTTTAACCATTTTTAGTGAATTAAAAAAGAACTTATAACATGCTTCCATCGCTAATCCCTCCTTATGGGATCACGACCCGCATAATCTCTACTATTGCGGTAGTATTGAGAAATTGCACATTCTATTATTCATTTGTGAAATTCTGCATTTTTTTGTGCAGGATTTTACTTAATCAGTCACACTCTCCTTCCTATACGAATTGGTACCAAACACAAACACATATATACCATCCACACTCTCTTTCTTCTATGAATGGATAAAAATAATTAAAAATTGATTGAAACAGAAAATGTATTGTAAATAGTTTAGAAAATCTTAGTCTCGTTTCAAGGTAACCGCGTAACAAGGGCTCGACGGGTCGATCCACAGAGAAGGATGCGATGGAAGCGTTTCAGAACGATCTTCTCTGTAATTCGCTTGGAAAAGAAAAACAAAGATTGATTAGGTTTGATCAAGCAAAAGAAGTATAGTCTACTAATCATCTATCACAACCCAAAGTATTAGTCTCAAAAGTGAACATCATATTGAATGAAGAGGTATCCAACCTAGGTTATTAATTGAGAAAATAAGATGGATAATAACGTTGGAACTCTAATTAGTGTGCACTAATAAAGATTAAACTATCGTTCATCCTAATTTCAAAGTATAGCACAAGAGAAGTTTTTTGACTTAAAATTATGCTATCAAAGTTTTTAAGTATGAACTATGAGTAATCATTTAAAAAGTACAACCTGAATTAAGTACACATAATTTTCAATTCATCTTCAAGAGCATCAATGTAATCCTAAGATTTCTAGTAGATGTCAATCAGTTCATCTTTAATACTAAACTAGGGTTGATCGAGAGATTAGCAAACTATAGGTTTGATTAGTTATTCATATTTTTATTTTTATTTTCAATTTTATGTTAAATAAGAGAAGCTGCACGAAAGCGAAAAGAAGAAAAATAATTAATTTAAGCAAAAAAACTGAATTGAATTGTAAAGAAGAATAAAGAACCTTTTTATTGGATGTCACTGACCAATTACAAAGCTCCTCTCCTTTTTCAAAATATTCTTCTTCAAATAACAAAAGAAAAATACAAGAAATTTCGTAAAGAGAAAAAGATCTAAAGAAAAACCCTAACTTCAGTCGCTGGATCTCCTCTCTGTTGCTCTGCAGGGGTATTTATAGGAGATATAGGACGTAGAGTCCCAGAGGCCTCATCTGTGCTCCTCCTTGATTCTGTATTCAAACCTTTTATCTTGAGAACTCGGGATAACTTGGGAAGCAAGTTATCACAAATCCGAATTTATAAAAAGATTTATTCTTTATCTTTAAGCTTTCCTCCCCTTTTATCTTTATCCTTGTATTGCAAGCAACCAGGTTTAAGTCCATCTATGTTTAAGGATAATGATCCATCTTATCCTTTTCCTCCTCTTTTTAGCAATTAGGAGTTCTATTTATCCTTCCTCTTCCTCCCTAGATTTTAAATTAATTATTTAAAATTCAAGTTTAGATTAGGTTAGATAAGATAGAAGCTTCTAAATTACTACAATTAATTATGCATGTGGGCTTGTGGGATTCTTGGGCTTTTGGGCTTCACTTGTACTTTATTTCTTCATTTTTTTAATTACTCAAGGCCCGCACAACATTAAACAATAAAACATTAGTAGCAATGCTTAATAAAAGAATAAATAGAAAAATATTATAGTAAATGTGATGATAAATATGCACTTTTACTACCTATCAAAAATATAAACACACGTATACCATTTGCACTCCTCTCCTCTACGAATGGATACAAAATATAAACACGTGTATTCATTCACACTCTTCTTCCTTCACAAATGGATACAATTTATAATGTTGCCAATAAGCCCAGTGATAACTCTGCCAATACAACATCCACATCCCCGGTTGCCATTAGTTTTATCAAGAACTTATAATCAACAATCTCAGGCATAGAATCATAACAATGGTTCAATCGAAATATTAAACTTAGCAAATCATGCAACCATATCGCATTTATAACACCAACATGCACGTTTTGTTAGCCCAAAGGCCCATCGCCCTAGTTTTGATGATGATTAACTCATGTAGTTATAGTACTAATAATCTTATGTTTATATAGTTTCAGATATTTGATCAAGATCTTAGTAGGTGTTTAGCTTCAACAAAGGAGTTTTTGGGAGCTAACGCATGTAGATTCAAGAGCTCGTGTGTCAAGATTGCATCTAGCACTCGATTGGAGTCTAGCTCTTTGGATTGTGTTTGGATCGAGTCGACTTGGAGAAAGAGTTCTATAAGAAGACTTCAGTTTGTGTTTAATTTAGTTGTGTTTAGATCTTGTGTAAAGATAGATAGTGTTATATGCTCAAGTTCACACAACACACACACACAAGTTCAATATGTTTGATTTTTGGTTTAACCGGTTTTTGGATTTTGAATATATGATTTTCATGAATAAATAGAATCAAAACAAGTTTACATGATTTAATGTATATTAGATTTCATTTATATACATTTGTACTTCATATATTTGGAAAAACTTATTTTGATGGTCTATTTCATGTGTTTAGAGTTTTGTAATTAACAAAATCTATTTTTGAATTTCATGTCAAAAACATAGATATAATGTTTATATGTGTATTGGATTCTATCCATATACAATATACTTCAAATGTGTTTCAATATCATGTTTTGGATTTATACAAGTTTGAGAAAAATCGGATTTTCATTTCAAATTTTGTTTTTGAAAAATACGGTTTTTATTTAAGGCCAAATATTTTATATCAGAAAAATAGTTCAAATAGTTTGTATATGTGTTGATTTTTGGCCACACATATTTGTTATTCAAAGATCTAACAAGAACTTATTTTTGTGAAATTTATGAGTTTTATGAGATTTTATTGGAATTAAATAACTAAGTTTTTTAACTTGAAATCCTATCAGATCTGCTGGCGGTCGACCGGACCAGTGGTCGTCGACCGGAACGGTCAACCGATGTGCACGAGAACGTGCACAAGACCAGCCAAGTAGGTTAGTCGACCGCAGCGGTTGACCGACCGACTGAAGTACCCTGCTCTCTGGTACTCTATGCCGGTCGACCGGGCGGTCGACCAACAGGCTGTGCCGGGTCAACCGTAGCACAATAGTCAGAAATATGACCGTTGCCGGTCACACGCTCGCCCGGTCCACCGGAAGGGCGTTTTGGGCATTTCTAGCTGCAACGGCTTGTTTCTTTGAGAGGCTATAAATAAGCCATTTTTTGGGTTGTTTTCTCCAAGAGTTTTGCAACAAGTTTTTGAAGAGTTTTTGTGTCAAAAAGATTTATTTTTATTTGTTTTTAAGGGTTGAAAAAATCAAAGAAAAATAGAGTATTTGGAAATTTATTTTAATCTTCATTTCTATTTCATTCTAATATTTTTCCCAAGTACTTTATGATTTGTTTTCCAAACACCTTGTTTTCTCACACTTGAACTATCATCTCTATCCTATCTATAGAATCTTATTTTGTGGGAAAAAATTTTGTGGTCTATTCTGATCACCAAGAGTTGTAATCTTCTCTTTGCTTTGCCTTTGTGCCTATCCCTCTAGAGGTGATTAAGTTTTGGATTTGTGATTATCCCCCTTGTGTAGAGTGTTGGCCCGGAGGCCTTCCTCTCTAGTTTTGATGATGATTAATCGTGTAGTTACGTTTACTGATAATCTTGTGATTTTAGTTTCAGATCATTTAGTAAGATATTATTTTGGTACTGCTTCAAAAGATGAGTTAGGAAGCCTTCACTTGGTGATTCCAGAGCCGAGCATCAGAATCAATACATAGCCTAGCTCGTGGATCACGTTTTGGATCGAGTCGACTTGAAGATGAAGATCATCAAGAAGATTAGGTATCCTAGTTTTAGTTTAGTGTGTTTTAGATCCATGTGTAAATCTTAGAATAGTTGATATGCTCAAGTGCACAACACACACAAGTTTTTTATGTTTTGGATTTAGTTTTTCATGAATAGATTGATCAAAACAAGTTTACTTGGTTTTTAATGTATATTAGATGTGTTCAATATACATACATGCTTCGTATCTTAACAAACTTATTTTGAAAATGCCTATTCCTCATGAGTTTTAGGAAAAATCAGATTTCCTTGAAAAATCCAAGTTTGATAAAATACAAGTTTTTAGTTTTTGATAAAAATGATAAGACACAAAAATAGTTCAAATTGCTTGATATTTGAGTTGAAATTTTTATCACATGTTTATAATCAATGCAAAATGATAAAACTATTTTTGGGATTTTAGAAGTTTTTTAAAGAATTTTTAGAAATATTTTAACATGTTTTTCTGACCCAGAATTGGCTGACAGGCCAGGTCGGCCGACCGCAACGGTCGACCGCACCAAGGGCCGTCGACCGTACGTCGACCGACGTGCACAGAGCTGTGCACGTCTGGCAGCACAGTGGGCCGGCCGACACGACCAGTCGACCGGACCAGAGAGCTCTGCTCTCTGTATCTGGGTGGTCGACCAGGCGTCGACCGGATTGCTCCAACGATC
>JAVJIF010020452.1:0-74785 GCA_038442645.1 Agave tequilana | reverse complement strand
ATTGGATTTTCAATATAGGGGCTGTTTCATTGCAAGGAAGTGGGCGGAAGTAAGGAAATAGGGAAGTATAATTGTTCACTTCCCTATCTATCCAAACACCAAAAAAGGAAAATAAGAAAACCCCTTTTCCTTTTCTCTTTTCTCTTTTACACAATCATTTCCTCACTTCCAGAGTGCTACAGTTAATTTTGTGGTCAAGTAAATCTCATTTGTAATAAGTTGCAGCACAAGACAGTTAATTTTTTTGATCATGTAAATCTCACTTGCATTCTAATTAGAGTCCATTTTTTATTTTTCTTAATTAATTTTTATTTTAATATTATTTTACGGCCAACTTTGTCGTCAACTTTTCCACTTCCACTTTCACATTACTATCCAAACACCGAAAAAGATAAAACATTTTTCAAATCACACTTCCCAATAATATCCAAACACTAGAAAACTTATAACCAATTCCAAGTTCCAAAGGGAATTATTATCACTTTTTCAATTCCTCACTTTCTCACTTCCACCCTTAACCAAACAGGCCCACTCTGAATTTGGTGATATCTCTGTTTATCGTCAAGCTAACCGAATAAATCCAAATAAATTTGATTTTAGCTGGTTTCTATTTGGTATTATCTGCTCTGATTTGTCTGATCACCTTAAATCTTCTGTCCCAATCCTTGCTTTACAATTAAGCTCATTTAAATCTGAATTTAAGTGGGCTTTTGGGCTCGTTTTCTCTCCTTTTCCTTGGTAAGGGCCTGCACAAATTAAATGGTAAAAAATAAATAATTAACAGAGTTTATTTAAAACAAAATGCAGGAATGTGACAATGTATATGCAATATTAGTGATAATCACATCCCCACACCTATCTTTTGCTCGTCCTCAAGCAAAGCATTATAACTAACCTAAAAAATTATTAGACCACTTTCGAAGGTCACGCGATTCTGAGCTGGTTGATTGTGATACAATTTTGCATATTTTACCATATCATTCTCATGCATTTTTACAAATAAAAATATGATTTTTACTCATCTTCTCTATATTTTTGCAGGTCCACACTCAAATGGAGAAAAGGCCCAAAATCTCTTTAATTAGCAATAATTAAAAGAGATTAATTCAAAGCCCAAAAAGAGAGCCCAAATTTGAATCCAGGATCTAGAGAATTCTACATGCCAGCTCAAGATTCTAGAAGGCCACGTGGATAACAACCTCGTAACAAACTTGTAACAAAAATCTGGGATCCAACGGCCACAAAAGTGCCGCAATTTGCCGCCAAATTACCGTAAAATCTGGGCCGTTTAGTCCCAGATTTCTGCAACCTGTTCATCTTCTGGAGAATTCTCTCTGAGGCTATAAATACTGGACCAAAGACCTGCGAAAAAAGACTGAACAGAGAAGAGAGAGGAGAAATTAGGGGAAGTCTTGTATTTTGTTTTAGTATTCTCTAGGTTTTAGTCTCCCTCTTCTTCCTCCCTAGAAATTCTGCAAAAGAGAGTTGTAAGAGAGAGAAAGCTTGTGTACACCAAGGAGTGACAACTTGTGAAGTAAGGATTGATCCATTCTCTTCTTCTCTACTTGAGCATTTTCTAGTATTACTTGCTTTCTTTACTTCTAGCTTTACTTTACTTGCAATTTTATTCATGCTTTGCTTTTCTTCTCTTGTAATGGCTAGTAGCTAACTTTTCTACCATGAACTAGCTAAACCACTAACCTTGCTAACTACTAACTCATGGGTGATTGCTATCTTTAATCTTGCAAGTTGTATGGTCTTCTCTTCTCCGATGGGTTACTTTCATTGCTTGGCAAGATCTTGTTGTAAATTCTCCATATGATTCATGTGTGCCTCATTTAGAGCCTTGTCTTTAGAACAAGTGCCTTGATGGAACTTGGAGATGGATCACCAAACATATGCTATTTGTTGTACAACTTCTTTACTTCAATTAATGAATGTTGTATCTTCTTCCTTAGCATCCCTTGAGTGTCACTCTTTTGATTCCATTATTGAAAGTCTATCTTGTAGGCCAATGACATCTATGAGGCTACAAGACAAGTCCAAGTATGATCATCCGTCATCAAAGTGGGAAAGTAATTAGACCAACACGCAAGACAAATCTTTGCCGATGAATCAACATGAGGCATGCATTCACCATCACGGAGTTTAGTAAGTTTTAGCAAGGTAGTAAGGTTAGCTAGTCATGGTTTTCTCCATCTTAAAAGTCTTCTTCAAAGTTTTCTTTCTTTTAGTTGTAATTCCAAGCCAATCTTCTTTTTGATTTCTTTTCCTTTTATTTCCATCATGCACAAAGCCACCGGTTCTTTCATTTCTTTTTCCACAATTCTTTTATTCTTTTAAAACAAAGAAGAATCTTCGTTTTCTATCTTCACAACGAACCGTAACGCTTCCATCGCAAGCTCTCCCTGAGAATCGACTCGGTATAGCCCATGCTATAACGGAGATAGGAAAGGGTATATTAACCATTTGAAATACATTTGTGGAATGATCAAGTACTTAAGGTTGATTCTAAACCTTATCTCTTTTACATAATACTTGTGCAAAAACTTCACATATCTCTTTCCCAATCAATTTTTGGCGCCGTTGCCGGGGAGAGCAACGGTTTTTGATTTCAAGTGAAGAACTAAACGAATCTTCTTCTCTGTTGCAGGTTACAGGTTGAAGAAATAGGAAAATTTGCATTGCAGAAACATATAAGTGGACCTGGGCCTCTGCTCTCGAAAGCAGAGACCAGGATCCCTCTGAATTGCCGCAAATTCACGGCATGTGCCGCAGATTTGCGGCAAGGAGGAGTGCACTACTGACATAATTTCTGCAGGGTCTCCAGCTTTGCAAACTACAGCTGCTGCAATAATTCTTTTCTTGTATGCTTCACCTTATTCCTGCTAATAAGCAACAGTAAAACATTGGTTGCAAAGTTAAAAAATTGATTAGACATTTGCATTCTAGGCACGTGTCTTTTCAATTCATTTACTTTTACTGTTGAAGAGTGCTGGAGGCAAGGTACGTGCGCATTGCATGTAGATTAGGAATCATCTCTTGCTTGATTTTCATGCTTTGAGTGAATCTTAGTTATATATATCTCGTACACTTGCACAAATCGAATTTAAGGGCATTACCCATAAATAAGATAAGGTGGGAGATTTCATCACCCTTTCCTTAGCCCAAAAACCACTATCCCAGCACTCACTAACCCAAGCCTAGTTTAATAAAAAAAGTAGACGTTGGCCCTAGGGACATCTCGGACTCATTTAGGAGATTATCCTAAGGGGAAAAGTGTTGGAAATTGACTCTTGCAAAATCAGTGTCTAGGAAAGGGATTGAGGGCCGAAAGCCCGAAGGTTAGTGGTTACTTAATTAAGGAACGTCTCTGACGGAAAACCTCCCAACAACCTTGACCTTTCCTGGCTGATTAGCTTGTGGTCGAAGTCTACACTAAACCTCCCGTGGACAGTCTAATCAGTTAAGAGTCGTCTAGGTCATAAGTCTACCCTAACTTAGGTTAGAATTTTTTTTCTTGATTGTTTATTTGTTTGTTTCTTTTTGTTTGTGATTTTTTTGTGTGATATGGCATTCAACAATTCTTTCCATCCTAATAATAATCCATATTTCACACAGACTCCATTCTATTCGGATAATTCCAACCCGGTGTTTTACAATATGCACCAACCAAATACACCGGGTTGGCCTTATCCGAATCATTCCAACCCATACCCACAATCTAATAACCATAATTTCCATAATGATTTCAACTCGTCACAGAGTTATTGGGGATTCACGTACCCCGAGTCAATTTTCAAACTCCTTGTCCACCATATTCACCTTGTCCACAGTATTCATTTCCCGATTCCGCTTCATATACTCCTTTTTCTGAACCACCAATTGAAGAAAAATCTGAGTTACTAAGGAGTTTAGAAGCCAATTTACAAAGGGCCGAGTAAAAACTGCAAACATTGGCCTCTCCAATTTCACAGTATTTTCAAGAGTCTTACTCAGTTCCACCTTTTCATAATGAACAACCATTTACCTTAGAAACGAGTAAAGAACTCTTGTGTGAGTCCAAGCTTCAATCTACACACATTTGTGACTCACATTATTCACAAACTTTCCAAAGTCAAGATTCTTATACTCCCATTCTAGAGCAGCCATTTGTAGAAATATCATGTTTAGAGAAGAGTATAAACATCTTGCAAGAGTCTTTGTTACAATATAAAAAAAACACGTGTCGAGTCTTTCAATAAGGTGGATGAACAATTGAGTCAATTGGTTAACATCTATAGGAATGAGGAGACTCTATCTTATCAACTTTTGACTAATTCAGTTATGCCACACTCTATTGATATGACTCAAGACTCCTGTCATTTTGGAAATCATGATTCAATTTCAGCACAACCACCTGAACTTGTCCAAACTTCAAATCCCATTGACATTTTGGCAAGTTTTCTATTTCCTGAAATTGAACTTAAACATGAATATGATCCTGAACTTCCACTTGATTATTCAATTTTACTTCCTGATTCAATTATGACTCCGGTGTCTTCACCTGATTTCACTCCATTTCCCAAGTCAGTATTGGATCCAGTGCCTATCCATTGTGAAATTGAATCACCAATCTCTTATGATGATCATATTGAACTTGACCAATTCCATACTTTTGAAAGTCCCATTGATAAATTGGCAAGTTCACATTTTTGTGGAATTGAACTACATGAGGAATGTGATCTCGAACCCCAACTTAGTGATTCAATTCTTTTTCCTGATTCAATAATGATTGGGGTATCTTTACCTGACTTCAATCTTTTCCCGGAGTCGACGTTGGATCCTGTCCCAATTCATAATGAAGTTGAATCACCCATCTTTGAGGATCATATTGAACTTGACCAATTCTACACTTCTGAAGATACTATTGACAAATTGCAAGTTCTCCATTCTTTGGTATTGAACTACATGAGAAATGTGACCTAGATTCTCACTATCTCTTTACTTCTGAAGCTGATTGTACAATTCTGACGGAAAACGTTGACCTTAGTTTTGAAGAATTGTATGGCGATGAGCTTGAATTCCTTAATATTGGAAGTAAAGAGATATCACCCATATTAGGTCACATTCCATTGTTGGACAATACATGTGGACTTGAGCTTCATTTTCTTGACTTGGACCTAATTCCTGAAATCATTTCGACTCCTGAACCATCACTTGACTTAAGTCACTTTCCTGAGTCGGTATTAGATTCTGTCCTTCCTGAGTCCAAGTCAACAGTTCTATCATTTCATACACCACTTTGGGACAAGGTAGTTGACAAATTTGATTCTGAAATTAATTATGGAAAATGGAAATTAGATGGGGTCAAATACTTTATAAAGATCCTTCATGGATTTATCTTTGTAGTGGGTTATATTCACGATATTTCTGGTGGGTTCCTCAAAACCCAAAGTAAAGTTGATTGGGCCATGTTTCGTGGACCAATCCGACCACCACCGGAACCACCACCTTGAGGTAATTTTTCCTTTCCTCTCTATTTTGTTTCATGCATACATATATCATGATGCATTGAGGACAATGCATGAAATAAGTGTGGGGGAGGGTTTACTAACATAGAGTTTTTAGATTTTCTTTCTTTACACTTCTTTTAGAAATTAAAAATAAAAAAATAAAAAAAACTTTTTGAAATAAGAGACAAAGTTTTGATCTATTTTTAAGAAAATTAAGATGTATCTTAGAAATTAAGAAAGCCTTAATTATGACATCTTAAACTAGTTGAAATAATAGATCTTGTTTGAAATTATAGGCTAAGTAAGTAAAATTGGGGAGATATTTTTATCTTGAATTTTTTGCTTTAGATAGTATGCACTTCACACTTACACATTTTTGGGATGGAGACAAAAGCCAAAAATGCCATAATAAAAAATAAAAAAAAGAAGAAAAAAAATAATATATATAATAAAACATCACCTATTAAGCTGGATAATTGTGCCTCAAGAAGCATGATTATTCACGCCTAACGGTGGTAAAGGAAATAAATAATCCCCTTTAGTTTTGTGGCCTTTTTTACTCGAGACCTTAAACCCGAGGGATGTTTTCTCATCTGGTGCCCTAAGACCGTCTGGTTTGGGAGTCATCGGTTATAGGCTCGCTACAAGGGTAAACTAGAAAGCCTAAACTAAGGGAAGAAAAAAGCAGAAAATATATATATATATATATATATATATATATAAATAAATGGCTTGATGGTTGGAGTTGAAATCCCAAAAATCTTCACTAAGCACGGTGTGCATACTTTCTAGGTTTTATGAAGGATAAAATATTCAATCCAATTTTGAATTCTTACCTTAATTGAAGACAAGATCTTGCATAGAGACTAAGTTTAAGGGAGAATGATTATAGGTAGACTTATGACCTTAGATCACTTATATTTTTGCAAAAATAGTTCGAAAACATGTCTCTCTTTCAAAAATGAATTTTCAAAAACACTAACATTTGTTTTCTTTCTTTATGGATTTTATGGGTGTAATCCGCTGAAAACCCTCAGGAGACAATACTCCTCCTCTAGGGTAACCTAGAGGTTTAACGGCTTGTTGCACGCGCTCAGTGCAATCGTGTCACCTACGAAAGTGGTGTAAATTGGTAGTATAGTTTTTCTTTTCTTTGTTTTGCTCAGGACGAGCAAAAGAATAAGTGTGGGGGTGTGATTGTGATACAATTTTGCATATTTTACCATATCATTCCCATGCATTTTACAAATAAAAATATGATTTTTACTCATCTTCTCTATATTTTTGCAGGTCCACACTCAAATAGAGAAAAGGCCCAAAATCTCTTTAATTAGCAATAATTAAAAGAGATTAATTCAAAGCCCAAAAAGAGAGCCCAAATTTGAATCCAGGATCTAGAGAATTCTACATGCCAGCTCAAGATTCTAGAAGGCCACGTGGATAACAACCTCGTAACAAACTTGTAACAAAAATCTGGGATCCAACGGCCACAAAAGTGCCGCAATTTGCCGCCAAATTACCGCAAAATCTGGGCCGTTGAGTCCCAGATTTCTGCCACCTGTTCATCTTCTGGAGAATTCTCTCTGAGGCTATAAATACTGGACCAAGGACCTGCGAAAAAAGACTGAACAGAGAAAAGAGAGGAGAAATTAGGGGAAAGTCTTATATTTTGTTTTAGTATTCTCTAGGTTTTAGTCTCCCTCTTCTTCCTCCCTAGAAATTCTGCAAAAGAGAGTTGTAAGAGAGAGAAAGCTTGTGTACACCAAGGAGTGACAACTTGTGAAGCAAGGATTGATCCATTCTCTTCTTCTCTACTTGAGCATTTTCTAGTATTACTTGCTTTCTTTACTTCTAACTTTAATTTACTTGCAATTTTATTCATGCTTTGCTTTTCTTCTCTTGTAATGGCTAGTAGCTAACTTTTCTACCATGAACTAGCTAAACCACTAACCTTGCTAACTACTAACTCATGGGTGATTGCTATCTTTAATCTTGCAAGTTGTATGGTCTTCTCTTCTCCGATGGGTTACTTTCATTGCTTGGCAAGATCTTGTTGTAAATTCTCCATATGATTCATGTGTGCCTCATTTAGAGCCTTGTCTTTAGAACAAGTGCCTTGATGGAACATGGAGATGGATCACCAAACATATGCTATTTGTTGTACAACTTCTTTACTTCAGTTAATGAATGTTGTATCTTCTTCCTTAGCATCCCTTGAGTGTCACTCTTTTGATTCCATTATTGAAAGTCTATCTTGTAGGCCAATGACATCTATGAGGCTACAAGACAAGTCCAAGTATGATCATCCGTCATCAAAGTGGGAAAGTAATTAGACCAACACGCAAGACAAATCTTTGCCGATGAATCAACATGAGGCATGCATTCACCATCACGGAGTTCAGTAAGTTTTAGCAAGGTAGTAAGGTTAGCTAGTCATGGTTTTCTCCATCTTAAAAGTCTTCTTCAAAGTTTTCTTTCTTTTAGTTGTAATTCCAAAGCCAATCTTCTTTTTGATTTCTTTTCCTTTATTTCCATCATGCACAAAGCCACCGGTTCTTTCATTTCTTTTTCCACAATTCTTTTATTCTTTTAAAACAAGAAGAATCTTCGTTTTCTATCTTCACAACGAACCGTAACGCTTCCATCGCAAGCTCTCCCTGAGAATCGACTCGGTATAGCCCATGCTATAACGGAGATAGGAAAGGGTATATTAACCATTTGAAATACATTTGTGGAATGATCAAGCACTTAAGGATGATTCTAAACCTTATCTCTTTTACATAATACTTGTGCAAAAACTTCACATATCTCTTTCCCAATCACTGGTGCAATAGGCCGTTAAGCTTCTAGGTTTCTCCTAGAGGATAAGTTTTGGCTTGTAAAAGTTTTCAGAGGATTACACCCACAAAATCCGTAAAAAAAAGAAACAAAGTGTTTGTATTTTGAAAACACATTTTGAAAGAAAAAAATATTTGAAGTATTATTGTAAGAATTAAGTAATCTATAAGTTATAGAAAAATCAAACTTTTTCATTCTTAAACTTAGTCTTTATTCAAAAACTTGTTATCAATCAAGGTAAGGAGTTAAACTGTATTTCTCATCTTGTCTATTATTTTACCCTAAGTTATATGCATTTTTATGACCGTGAAATTTTAACTCGGAGTTCTTTAACTCTAACTCTTATTTCTTATTTTCTTCTTTCTTTTTTATATTTTTGATGATATTATTTCTTAGTTCTATTAGGCTTTCTAATCTGCCTATGTAACGAGCCTTTTGTTGGTGACTCCTAAACCGAACGGTCTTAAGGCACCGGGTGAGAAAATACCCCAAGGACTAAAGGACTTAAACAAACAAGCCACAAAACTATGAATTTTATTATATAGACCGCTTTTAGGCGTGAATACTTATGCTTTATGAGGCACAAATGCCCATCTTAATCAGAGGATTTTTGATATATTATACATTTATATATTTTTTTTATTTTATTTTATTTTATTTTTAATAAGGCATAAGAATCTTTGTTTTTGAACCCTAAGTGTGTAAATATATAGAGCATGCATATTTCATCAAGGCAAAAATTAAGACTAAATTACTTTTTCAAATTTTCTTCCTAACCCTAGAAATTAAACAAATAATCTTATTTTGATCAAGTATAAGAAATCCTAATTATGATTCTCCTACTATTTAAAACTAATTTAATTTCTTACAAAAAATATGTTAAGACATTGCTCTCTTTTTTTTAAAAAAAGAAAGAAAAATGTTATATTTTTATTTTAAATAAAAGGAAACCTATGTTATGTTTGAACCCTCCCCTACACCTATCTCATGCATTGTCCTTAAGGAAAGGAAAGAAAATATTACCTTAAGGTGATGTTTCCGGTGGTGGTCAGATT
The DNA here is from genome assembly GCA_038442645.1 of Agave tequilana. NCBI lineage: Eukaryota > Viridiplantae > Streptophyta > Magnoliopsida > Asparagales > Asparagaceae > Agave > Agave tequilana. The sequence goes on along the minus strand of JAVJIF010020452.1, from coordinate 65,397 downwards.
GGGACAAGCATTGCTACCCAATCAAGATAATGTGGTGGTTCGCGGAACCCATCTTTATTGACCTATTTTTTATTTACATATTTACTGTCCCCAATATGAATAGGATCATGAAAGATCCTATCATGAAACTTATTCTCTTTACATGACTCTTGAAAAATCATCACGGAGTCATCATGGTCTATACCTATGTCCAACAAAAGAATGTGACTTGGTGGAATGGTTGACTTGCACTCAAGAATGATAGGTTCAGGAATCAATACTAACTCGGGAAAATCAACTTTGGGTTCGAGAGTCAGTTTTGTTTAAGACTTGAGTCCAAATTCAAGAATTGAAATTCACATTCTTTTCCCATCAATGAAATGTGACTATCTAAAATTGGTGATTCAATTTCTAGATTTGTAGGTATGGGAATAAATATTGGCTCAGAAAATTGATCCAATTGGGTGAGAATACCGGAGTCTACATAGATTCGAAGATGGGAACTGAATCACAAAGTTGGGGATCAGGTTCACATTCATACTCAAGTTCAATCTCATTAAAATGAAAACTTGTCAATTCATCAATGGATTGATATTGGTCAAGTTCAAGGTTTTGTGGTGAAAGTGAATCTTGGTCAAAGTCTTCAAGATACCATGATTCTTGATTTTCATCAATATGGCTAGAAGTGTTGGGAATAGTCAAATATTAGGTAGGGAGAGTTTCCTTATTCCTACGCATGTTTTTCAATCAACTAAGTTTTGCTTCTATCATATCGAGTGGATCACTTTGGAATTGAATCATGGATTCCATACTCTTTTCTAAGTCGGTATATTCTTCTTGAAAAATAGAGCAAGGATTTGTGATTAGAAAATTTTGATGGGATTTTGAGTCTTCTAGAATTTGAATTCATCGCTCAAGCTCTTCTAAGGCTTCCATCCTCTTTTTCTAGTCAATTGATTCTTCTAATGGTTGTTCAGGAGAAAGAGTATATGAAGCTGGGGGTTGGTAAGGTGGTTGACAATATGACTCGAGGGAGTTATATCCCCATTGGCTCTGTGAAGAGTAGTGATGATTATTTCAGTCTTGTTCATAGTATTGGGTCTGGGGCATGTATTGATTCAGATAAGACCAATCTGACACACTAGGTTGGTTAAAGTTATGAAATGCCAGGTTGATAATATTCAAAAAAGAGGTCGGGGGTGTAGTATGGATTACCATTAAAATTGAAAAAATTGTTATTATAAGCCATATCACACAAGAAATGTCAAAAACAAACAAACAAAAACAAACAAAAAAACAAATAAAAAGAAAAAATCTAACCTAAATTAGGGTAGACCTTAAACTTAGACGACTCCTAACTGGTTAGACTGTTCATGGGGGGGATATTGCCGAATCTGACACAAGATCGGACAGGTAGGGGCAAGATTGGTGGGAGGTATCCGTGCTTAAAAGCAACGGGCCTAATTAAATCAAACCACCAGTCTTCGGGGTTTCGCCCCTCAATACCCAACCTTTGACACCGATTTGGTAAGAGTTAAATTCTAATCTACTTTCCCCTTAGGTCAGTCTTCTATTGAATCCGAGATGTCCCTAGGGCCAACATCTACTCAGTTTTAGTTAGGCTTGGGTTAGTGAGTGAGGAGATTGTTTGTAGGCTAAGGGAGGGTAATGACTTCCCCACCTTATCTTATTTATAGGACAAGTCATTAATTTAGTTTAGTGCAGTGTACAAGTATATAGAAAAAGTAACACTCAAGAAATATTTCATACAAGAATGAATCTTATACTAAATGCTATGCATACATACCTTGGCTCCAGTACTCCTCAATAGTAAATAGAAAATATAACGAAATAGACACGTGCCTAAATGCAAAGTCTAAACTATTTTTAACATTTACAATCAACCTTTTACTGTTGAATTAGAAATGTATGTACAATGAGTCAAATAAAAAATATATATAGCTACAGATATTTAAACTTTGCAATTCAGCCAACTGCAAAAAATACAGGTTAGTAGTCCACTCAGATTGCCACAGGAATGTAGTAAATCTGAGTGCTTCTGGGCTCTGTTTTCTTGAACAGAGTCCAGGGCCACTTATATGTCCACTGCAGTAAAAATTTTCTTGATATCTATCACTGCACGCCTAAAAAAAAGAAGAAAGTTAACCAAAAATATAAATTTAAAAAGAAAATTACTTACCGTCCCTCCCCAGCAACGATGCCAAAATTTGATTGAGCTTGAACCTACACACAAAAGTACAAACTTTTAGAAATACAAACTAGAAGTGCAAGATACTCAATACTACTGCAATAGCAAGTGGCTATGTGGGTCGTGATCCTCAAGGAGGGACTAGCGATTGAAGCTTTTTGCAAGTTCTCTTTTAAGTTACAAATAATGGTTAAAGTTCTTCTTTTAGTTCTTGAAAAGAAAATGAAAATAAGTTATATTAAATTGTGAAAGTGGTAGATAGAAGAAGATGGTGATTTTGTACAAAGAAAGTGAAAAATAGTAGAGATTTGGTGATGGAGGTGATCTAAATTAAAGATTAAAAGAAAAGAAAGAAAACCTAAAAGAAATACTTATCTTTTTTCGGTTTATGACTTACCTGAAATCCTTGCATGTTTACCTTGATCTGGAGGCGATCAGCGCATAATTCATAAGATTAACTCAGTTCCAATTCACATTACATCATCAAGTCTTTTCGAGCAAGTATGAAATGATACAAACATAGGAAAGAATTCATTGTCATGAGCTATCGATGGCACTCGCTAAGGCAAGGCAATACCAATGCTATTTGACTCACATGGACTATTATCAAAACCGAAAGAGGAAAAGTAGAAAGAAGAAGAAAACAAAAATAAAGAAGAATATAAAAAAGTTACCTTTTTATTGCTTGCAGAAACGATGGAAGAAAGAAGGAGGTTACATTAGTGTCACTCTCAGCATAAATCTCTCTCTCTTACTTACATGAATCTTAGTCTAATCTATGCTTATAAAGAAATAAAAATTACATAAAATAAAAATAAAAACTAGCCTAAGAATCCTTCTCTGCTTGATTGTTCTCTGTACACTGAGAAATCCCAGTATTTATAGGTAAAAAACAAAAAAGGGAGAGCGTACGAAAATAGGGAGAGCAAACGCTCCCTCAACAGTTTTAACCAAGCTGCAGATCCGCGGCTTTTGCCACGAATCCACGGCCAGAATCTGGTTAAATGGCCAGATCCAGGGGCCGTGGTCCGTTGATGCTTTGAGACTTCCTTTTATCCAATTGGATTTTTAATATATTCTCTGGATTTGGTGATATCTCTGTTTATCCTCAAGCTAACCGAATAAATCCAAATAAATCCGATTTTAACTTGTTTCTATTTGGTATTATCTGCTCCGATTTACTCTGATCACCTTAAATCTTTTGTCCTAGTCCTTGATTTTGAATTAAGCTCATTTAAATCTGAATTTAAGTGGGCTTATGGGCTCGTTTTCTCTCCTTTTTCCTTGGTAAGGGCCTGCACAAATTAAATGGTAAAAAATAATTAATTAGCAGAGTTTATTTAAAATAAAATGTAGGAATGTGACAATGTATATGCAATATTAGTGACCGATCACTCAGTTGACCGATACACAAACAGAGAGTAGAGCTCAACACGCAGTCGACCGCGTGGTCGACGGACATGCACGAGACACACTCATGCATGTCAGTGTATATCCGGTCAACCGCTCGGTCGACCATTAGAGCACTCAGCTCTGCTTGTCGATCGACCGGGTAGTCGACAGGCAAAGCCCAAAAATCTTAAATAAATTTATTTTTGAAATTCTTTTTGAAATTCCATTTAACGTGTTTGAAAACTCTTTACAAAAATAAGTTCATGTATAATCTTTGTGGCTCAAACAATGTATGATCATAGATCAACTTAAAGCATAAAATTTGAACTTCTTTTTGTAATTTTGAAGTATTTTTCAAAATACTTTTCCAAATTCATAAATCAAAATTTTCATTTTGTAAACGTTCTAACTATCAAAAATCATTTCAAGATTTTGGTATAAAAACACAATAACTATTTTTTGTGTGTGTGAATCTCATGAGCAATTCAAATCTTTAAAACTTGATTTTAACAAATTAAATCTTATAAAGTATGAAAGCTTTACACATTCTTATTGTGTGCTTCAATTTGCATCCAATCTTGATCTCTTGAGCTTGACTCCATCTTTATGTGATAATTGTTGGAAAGAAAGAGGATGTACTCGAGGAAGTCAAGATGTAGTCGAGGAAGTCGACAAGGATCGTCGAGGAAAGTCGACGAAGGAAGGAACAACAGCAAAGCAGGTCAGCAGCAGCAGCAGAAGTTCGGTGACCGGCCCGGTTGACCGCCCGTAGTAGCAGGAGTTTGGTCGACCGGTCCAGTCGACCGACGTGCACAATATGCACAAGGAATCAGCTCGGTCGACCACCCGGTTGACCGACTGAAGTGACCCAACTCTCGGTTGGATCCGGTCGACCGGCCCGGTCGACCGGCGCATAGGGTCGGTCGACCGACCGGTCGACCGACAGTCGGGTTGCGGGCTGTGTTTGCTGAATTAGAAATCTGTTGTATAAAAGCGGGATTTCTAGGGTTTTACTGTACCAAGAAAGGTAGTAGCTCTCTTGATACTCAGAGGTGCTGCATTCATTGTAATTGATTATTAAAATCAATAGAAACTCTCTTTCATTGCCCCGAGGACGTAGGCATTTAGGCCGAACCTCGTTAATCTTGGTTTTCATGTTCTTTCTCTGGATTGTTTTGTTTTGCTAGTTGTGGTAATGTTCTTCTGTGCTCTGGAGATCTAGGGCATCCTCTTCTGGTTGTTGTCAGGGCACAACAAGTGGTATCAGAGCTTCCCAGGTTTCGCTTGGGATTTTTCTTGAGATTGTAGGGCTTCGGGATCTGATTCGGTGGAGATCGTGTGTCGATCTCAGATCAGAGGTAGTCTTATTCGTGGGATCGTGTGGCGATCACAGAACAACACAAGGAGTGCTCAAGGAATCATTGGTGGAGTAGATCTGGTGAGAAACTCAATCTAGGGTTTCGGGAAAAAGGTAAAAATTCGTTTTTTAATCGAAGTTGTGATCTATTTCCAGTTATTTGTTTCTGCATACATAGAGGATCTAGATAGATGGCAAAGGAAAGTACTTCAGTTAGGACCATGAATCCTCATCCGAGGATTGACGTGGTGAAGTTCAATGGCACAAATAATTTTGGGATGTGGAGATGTGAGTTTATGGATGCCCTGAATGCATCGAACCTCGAGGATACTCTCCTTCTGGAGAAGAAGCGTAACAATACCACTGATGAAGAGTGGGAGAAGATGAACATGTCTGCGTGTGGGTTGATTCGTTCATGTTTAACACAAGACATAAAATATCTTGCGTTACATGAGACGTCGGCGAAGCATTTGTGGGAGACCCTTGAGAAGAAATATCTGACCAAGAGTATCGAATCGAGATTGCAGCTTAAGAGTAAGCTGTACAGGTTTCAGATGAAGAAGGGAAGCTCCGTGAATGAACACATCAACCGCTACACGAAGCTTCTTACAGATTTGGTGAACGTGGATGTCAAGATAGATGAGGAAGACAAGGCGATAATCCTCTTGAACTCACTCTCGGCGGAGGAGTATGAGACATTCACTCTAACCTTTATCAATGGTAGACAGACTCTAGATTATCATGAGGTGTCGTCTGCACTGGCAAGTTATGAGACGAGGAGAAAGGAAAGACATCCTTCTCAGTCAAGCTCATCGGCGGAGGCACTGGCAGTAAGAGGCAGGGGTTCATCAATGAAGGGCAAGGAGGAAAGAGGAAGATCAAAGTCCAGGCCAGGGTTTAGGGATCTCAAGAAGAATTAGTGTGCCTTCTGCGGAGAGATAGGGCACTGGAAGGTGGACTGTCCGAAGTTCAAAGGAAAGAAGAAGGAGTCAAAGTCTGAGGCAAATCTCGCAAAGGTGGTTAATACTCCGAGCAGTAAATCACAGGCAGATGGATCAGACTCAGATTCATCGGTGTTCTCATTTTCAGTTACTACTCCCATCGTAGGCTACTCAGGTGAAAATGAGTGGATCATGGATACAGGTGCTACATACCATGTATGCCCTAATCGGGACTGGTTTACCAGTTTTGAGAAGCTGGAGGGTGTTCAGTCGTCATGGGCGATGATCATCCGTGCATCATGGAGGGTGTTGGTACAATCCAAATTAGAATGTTTGATGGGATGGTGAGGGAGCTGAAGGAAGTGAGGTATGTACCTCAGTTGAAGAGAAACCTGATTTTTGTTGGAGCTTTGGAGTCATTGGGCCTTGGGGTGTCGATTAAGGAAGGAGTCCTTAGGATGACAAAAGGTTCGATGGTGGTGTTGAAGGCCGATCGTCGGAACAATCTATACTACTTGAAGGGTAGTACAGTGACAGGGCAAGTGGCGGCTTCTATCAGTTCAGAGGAAGATTCAACCAGGCTGTGGCACATGAGGCTGGGACATGCAGGAGAGAAGTCATTGCAAACTCTTGCAAGGTAAGGGTTACTGAAGGGTGCCGAAACCTGCAAGATAGAATTCTGTGAACACTATATCATCGACAAGAAGACCAAGGTGAAGTTCGGCACCGCAACACATTGCACCGAGGGGATTCTTGACTATGTTCACACGGATGTCTGGGGACCTACCAAGACTGCATCGATTGGAGGTAACCATTATTTTGTGTCATTTATTGATGACTATTCTAGGCGCTGCTGGGTATATACCATGCGACACAAAGGAGAAGTTCTAGAACTGTTCGTGAAGTGGAAGACGAACTTGGAGAGAAGCACTGGAAGGAAAATCAAGGTCCTCCGTTCTGATAATGGATGAGAATACAAATCCGATCCTTTCCTTCAGCTATGTCTTGATGAGGGCATAGAGAGACACTTCACGGTACGAGAGACACCACAACAGAATGGGGTAGCGGAAAGGATGAACAGGACTTTGTTAGAGAAGGTCCGGTGTATGTTGTCCAATGCCAGTTTGTCAAAGAAGTTTTAGGCTGAGGCTTTGGCGTATGCATGCTACCTTGTGAATAGGTTGTCGTCATCTGGATAGGGGGGAAGACTCCTCTTGAGGCTTGGTCGGGAAAAACAGCTGCTGACTATGATTTGCTACGGGTGTTCGGATGTCTAGCCTATTATCATGTCAAAGATGATAAATTAGACCCAGAGCAAAGAAAGTTGTGTTCGTCAGTTTCAAGCGAGGAATCAAAGGGTTCAAGATCTGGGATCCAACGGACAACAAGTTTCTTCTCAGCAGGGATGTCACTTTTGATGAGGCTTCTTTGATGAAGCCTAAGGTCTCTCAGCAAGTGGAGACTAGCAAGACCAAGGAGATAATGCAGCAGGTGGAGATTGATGCAAATCCACCATCTCTAGAGGATTCAGCATCGGTGAGGATCATACCCAGGGTGACACAGGGCAGTGATCAAGCAGTTGAAGAAGATGCTGAAGTTGAAGAGGGTCAAGAACAGGTCATGGGTAATGTTCCTGACTCTACTGCAGTTGAAAGACCAAGAAGAAACACTAGGAGACCAGGTTGTCTCACTACAGATATGGTCGTAGCGTATGCACTTCCGGTCATTGAGGAGGCTATCCCGTCCACCTTCAGAGAAGCTGAGATCAGTTCAGAATCGAAGATGTGGAAAGAAACCATGAATGAAGAGATGAAGTCTCTCTACAAGAACGACACTTGGGAACTCACTAGGTTGCCCAAAGGGAAGAAGGCTATAGGCTGTAAGTGGGTGTATGTTAAGAAGCAAGGATCTCTCCAAGAAGATTCAGTACGCTACAAGGCCCGGTTGGTAGCTAAAGGCTATGCTCAGAGAGAAGGAATTGACTACAATGAGGTATTCTCTCCTGTTGTTAAACATTCGTCAATTCGTATTCTATTGGCTTTGGTGGCGCAGTATGAGTTGGACCTTGATCAACTCGATGTGAAGACCACCTTTCTCCACGGCGATCTAGAGGAGGAGATCTACATGACTCAGCCAATAGGGTTCAAGACTGCAGGGAAGGAAGAAATGGTATGTAAGCTGAAGAAGTCGCTGTATGGACTGAAGCAGTCTCCAAGGCAGTGGTACAAGCGGTTCGACAGCTTCATCAGAGGGAAGAAGTACACACGCAGCCACTATGACCCATGTGTGTACTACAATATGAAATCACCTAGAGGGGGGTGAATAGGTGATGGTTATATGAAATATGGCAACAATGCGGAATTAAAAATTCTACTAACAAATTGCTCAAATAAAAGGACTAGCAATAAACACAATAAGTAGTGCAAGAATTAAAGGAGTTGAGTTTAGAGAAAATTCGAGCAAACGCAAACACAAGTATATGTTTCTGAGGTTCGAGCCACGCTCTACGTCCCCGCCTTCACACTTGAAGGATTTTCACTATTGTCGATCCCACCGGATCTTCAATACAAGGACACACTTGTCCGATCACTTGTGATGCCGCAACACCACCCGGAACACACTAGCTCGCCTTGAGGCCGATGCCTCTACAACTTCGCTCAAGAAGAAAATGATCACACTTGATCACAAAATAGCTCACTTGCACAATCCTATAACCAATATGTAGATGTAGAAATTTGGGATTGTGTAGTGCAAAATCTAGAGATAAGTAGAGGAATAGGCTTCAAATGGGTGTATGGAAATTTTGGCTTTGAAAATCTTTTCTAAAATGAAGACTTGAAATTCTTAGAAAATCTCTTGTAAAATGTTTAGGAATAGTTGTCTTATCATGTTGAAGTGACCCTCTATTTATAGGGGCTGAAAACTGGGTAAAACAGCAAGAGAGATTCGTTAGGGTGAGATCCCAACAAAATCTGTCAGAAAAATAGAGCTGTTGGAGTCTGTCAGAACTTCTGACAGCTGCCGGTCGACCGGGCCGGTCGACCGCCAACGGTTATATTTTTGACCGTTGGGGGACTACGGTCGACCGTCCCGGTCGACCAGAACAAACAGAGAGCACTGTAAGTGCTCCGGTCGACCGGAGCGGTCGGCCGACGTACACACATGCACAGCGTGTACGTCGGTCGACCCGGGCGGTCGACCGGCTCCTGTCTGCTCTGAAAAAACAGAACTGCAGAAAGCCAGAACTTGGTTCTAAGGGTTTGATCTTGTGGTTTGGGGTTTTGGACATTGTAAAAATAGGAGTATGACCATATGTCACTACCCTAACATGTTAAAACATTTTTGATAAAGTTTCTCTTTGATAAAAACTTGTTTTTCCCAAAAATCGGTTTTTCCAAAAACTTAGAGTTAAAACAAATTTCCAAAAAACATGTTTGCTATAAAACTAAGTTGGAAATAGAATTTGAAATTGTTTTTGAAGCCATATATCAAACTAAAGTGTGTGTAAGTGACAATCCCATAATTCTACTTCTAACATCTAGGTTTTGACAAAAATTCTAAAAGAAAAGCAAAATTACAAATCTTGGACTTTTTCATTGTCTTGATCTTGACTTGGTCTTTTCTTCATGTCTTGATCCCGAAGCTTCCTAATGTGCTTAGCTTGGGAATGCACATCTTTAGCGGCGTCCAAACTTGTGAGTCATGATAGTGGAGCCGTCAAATCAACCTGTTTAACCTGAAATACTTTCAAACAAAATTGTTAAATACATAACTAAATATGGTTTGTTATCATCAAAATATCCAACAAGATATAGGGCTAAATGGCCTTTGGGCCAACAATCTCCCCCTTTTTGATGATGACAAAACATATATAGTTATTACAAATATTTTGGGTAGAGACTTCAAATGAAGCTCCCCCTCAACACATGCATATAAAAAGAATCATACTCAGGCATAGATAAATATCACAAAGATAAATAACAATACTCATCCACAATACTCATGTCCATGCCAAAGGTACTCATGTCATAAAATAGAAATGAAACACATGTCCACAAAGCATAACAATGTAAACAAGTACATGTCCATAAAAAGCACAACACAAACATTTGTCCACAATACAATACCAAGTACTACACAAAATATAAGTGACAAATACAAAAGTGCAAGTCTCTCTCAACAAATAACTCTCCCCCTTTTTGACATCATCAAAGGGGCAGGTCACTCAGCACCACCAGCAGCATCGTCGTCTGAAGAACCAGCATCGCCTTCCTCAGACGAACTCTCCTCCGCGTCACCCTCTGCCATGGTCTCATCACCATCATGATCATCATCCTCATGACCGACCTCCTCTGGATCGATACCGACAACGCCTGGCTGTGGAGGTGGAGCCGCAGTAGGGTCTCTGATAGGAAATGGAGGACCGGAGGATGAAAGAGGGCGAGAAATGGTCGTGGGATCTAGACCAATCATATCAAATTTCGCAAATAATGTCTCAAATTGTGAATCCACGAATCTCATGGCGTTCGCAAAATAAGTCATGTCATTGCGAAATCCCTGGAAGCGCGAGTCCATTTTCGCGCGAAGGGCTGCATCACGCTGCTCCAAATCCGCCCGAAAGGCTGCGTCTCGCTGCTCAATCCAAGACTGATGCTCCGGATCTGAGAGCGAGTCTCAGAAGATATGAAGGACTGGAACTCAGGTGATAAAGATGGCACAGATGCAGATGAAATCCCTGGGACGGAAGAGGATCCAGGGGCCGAAGATGACCCTGGGAAATCAGCAGGAGCTGCAGGAGGGTGCTCTTGTGCGTGACGACGCATTTGAGCCTGCATCCTCTTCAAAAGGACGCTGTCTAAATTTATAGTAGGCTGACAGGGAGTCTCAGAGGACAAATCAAACCTAACCTCTGAAGCAAATGAGTAATAAGCATTCCATAAGGCAAGTGCCTACCGGACATGCGGATATGGTCAGAGGCCATGTGAGTAGCAATAAGGTGAGGAAAATCAATCTTGATGCCTTTCAAGAGGCAATAGATTATGAGAGGAACTGAACCCCTAGCATTGCTATACTCACCGGACTTAGGTAAAATGTTGTAGAAAATGAATTTTGCAAGGACTTGGGAGGTGAGGGTAAATTTGTTGACCTCCTCATTCCTTACTAGACCGGGGTTGTCATCCCCGTGAATCAAAGTGGAGGTGGTGAGCGCAGACTCACCGTCCGGATACTCAAAGTCGTGTAAATCAAAAGTATAAACATCCACTCCTCCAGAGGAGAGATGTAGCAAGTCAGCAAATCGTGAAATAGGGATGTCTATATCTCTCCCTAAAACACGTGATCTAACACGACCTCCCTCATAGGCATAGTTGCCATAGAAATAGTGAACAAGGGATGTGTAGACAGGTTCCCTAATAGTCATAAAATGATGCAAAGAGTTTCTTTTGAGGATACGAGGGATGCCTAGGTGTTCAAAATCCTTTAGAATTACACATCTTCCCGAAATTACAGATTTTTTGGAAAGTTGTATGAAGCGATTTTCTGCAAGATCGTTCACAAAAGGTCTTTTAGGTGTAGGAGTGGTGAAAGATGAGGGAACTATGCTTTTTCCCTTCTCAGACCTAGATCTCTTTGACATTTTGGGAGAAAAATGTGATTTTTAGGTTGATTTTTAGGGTAGATAGATAAGGCTTGATCTAAACAGAAGAAACCTAAAAATTTTGACAAGTGAAAGGAAAACTAAGAGCTAGATATCAAGATTTAGAGTAAAAAGGTGATTTTTACCTGAAGGTGAGAAAAACCCTAACCCTAGATCTGAAATCCTGGAAATCTGGTGGTGAGGAAGCCTTGAGACTGAAGATCTAACTCACAAAGAGTGATTCCAACTTGAATTTTGAAGGAATTTGGGAGTTTTAGGGTTTGGAGAGATTTTGGAGAAAAGAGGGAAAGAGGAGCTCGTCGGTCTGGTGAGAGGAAAGTGAGAGAGAGAGTGTGAATTAAATAGCAGCATTTGGGGCTGAATACGACGCACGGTCGACCGGGCCGGTCGACCGGAAAAACTCGAGAGCACTATAATCCAGAGCGGTCGACCGTCCCGGTCGACCGGCAACAGAGAGCAAAAATTGTTCTCTTTCAGGCACTGGCGGTCAACCGGGGTTAGGGCCGGTCGACCGGCTTTGCCCAAAAAACAGTGGACAGACAGAGCTCCAAAAAAAAATTTTAAATAAAACTATTTAACAATTAAATAGGATATATATAACATACAAAAATACAACAATGTTTTAAATCTTCATAAGGTTATCACATCAACCAAAAATATTCACACAAAACATTTTATTTAATTTTCATACAAAAACAAAGTTTTAGAGATGTTGAAGCCGAATACCCGGTGAAGGGTTCTGAACTTCATCCTCTTGATTCCTCTTGAATGAGTTGAGGTGCGCAATTGCCATCTCTAAGGTATTTGCTTGAATATGAAATTTTTACAAAATTTTATTTCTAGTTTTGAAAATACAATGTGTATATATAAATAAGCTAGTCTAGGCATGGCATGTAGACATACAATGGACATGGTATAAAAGACAAGATATTAAAACATGGCATACACACAATCATGATAGGGATGTAAGTTTACACTAACATATATCAATGTATCATTAAAGGTAAACTAACAATCCTATACATGTGTATATAAATAATCAAAAAAAAAACTTTTAAATGGAGAAGTTACCAAGCATGGGCAATCTCCAAAAATAGGTGCCTTCATGATAGCGATGCAAATGCTATGTGTTCTTTGAGCTTAGTTGCATCCACCACCCGGGCACCGTTTCCCCCTAAGTCTTGGAGGAAGAAGATCCACCTGCATCATCTAAATTTGGTGGGTCTTTTGGTACCCATATCTTTTTGGGTCCTTTTGGATTAGTACCGGGACGAACCCAAACATATTTATTGTGCACATTATTTTTAGCAGAACAAAACTTTTCTAAATGGCCTTTGCGGCCACAATGCGTGCAAATGTAAATTCTACCACTACCATACATGTATGCATGTTTATGTGTGTGTGCATGTTTCCGTGCATGTGCATGGTGAGTGTGTTTCCCTTGGGTTACTCCCTTAAGAAATCTAGATGCAAATTTATTTAAATCAAAAGCACACTTTTTAAGAGTTGAATCTAAAACATCAACTCGTTTTTGCATTTCCAAAAATTCATTTTTGTTACATGATGCAATGGGGGTTTTCCCTTTACAAGCTAGTTTGTATTTTTCAAAATCAATTTTTAATTTCTTAAAAGCACAAGATAAATCATTTTTCTCCTTTTCAATAATATTAATTTTATCTTTTAAGGACTCATTTTCCCTTTTAATTTCTTATTATGAGATTGAGAAATCTCATACCTATGTTGAAGTTCTTCAAAAAATTGGGCTAATTCATCCATAGTTAGCTCATCATCATCTATTGAGTTTTCGTTTGTTACCTTTGATGCATCCTCCCCATGTGCCATGAAGCACATGTGTGCGGCGTCGTTTTCCTCCTCGGATTCCGACTCCGTGTCATCCCATGTTGCTACCATAGCCTTTTTCTTCTTTGGGGCATTCTTGGAGGTGGTTGCTTGAAGAGCGGGGCAATCCGCAATAAGATGTCCGATCTTCTTGCAATGGAAGCAAGGACCGGGTTCTTCTCTTTTCTTTTCATACCTTCCTTGAGGTCTCCCTCTTCGGAAGTTGCTTTGCCTCCCCTTCTTATAGAACATCTTGCCCACCTTCCGGATGAGCATGGCGAAGTCCTCATCGCAATCCTCCGATGAGTCATCCTCTTCAAGAATGGTTGGAGTGGCTTTGAAGGCGATTGTTTTCTTCTTGGGCGCCTCCCTCTCTTCTCTAACCTTCATTTCCATCTCATGTGTTTTGAGATTTCCAATGAAGCCGGAGAAGTCCATCTCCTCCCGATCGTTGAGCTCCTTGAGGGTAGTAGCCTTCACTTCCCAAGATTTGGGAAGAGCCCGAATGACCTTCCGAATCTTTTGGTCATTATCGATTGCGTCACCTAGAGAAGATAAAGCATTAGTAATCTTGGTGAAACGCGTGAGCATGTCATCAATGCTCTCATTATCAAACATATAAAAATTCTCATATTGAGAACGCAACAAGTCAATCTTAGATCTTTTGACTTGTGACGTTCCTTCATGAGTCACAATTAAAATATTCCAAACTTCAAATACGGATTTGCAATTGATAATGCGTGCTAGGTCATCCTCATTTAGAGCTTGGGTCAAGGCATATTGGGCTCTAGCATTTGCCTCATAGTCCTTGGTGGTGTCCTCGGACCATGAACTCTCATCGGTGAGGGGTTCAACAAATTCTCTAGTGATGGCCCTAACTGCTCTAACACCTAGGGACTTTAGAAATAGGTTCATCTTGACCTTCCAAATAGGGAAGTTCAAGCCATCAAACTTAGGTGGGGACTTGATGCTAGAAAAGTCAAGTGATGCCATGGATGAGTAATATAAAGCACAATAAATGAAAAATGCAACAAATAATATAGCCAATGACAAGGATCTCCCTAAGGTGGTTAAACCAAATTGTAGGGTTAGGCTCTGATACCAATTGAAATCACCTAGGGGGGGTGAATAGGTGATGGCTATATGAAATATGGCAACAATGCGGAATTAAAAATTCTACTAACAAATTGCTCAAATAAAAAGACTAGCAATAAACACAATAAGTAGTGCAAGAATTAGGAGTTGAGTTTAGAGAAAATTCGAGCAAACGCAAACACAAGTATATGTTTCTGAGGTTCGAGCCACGCTCTACGTCCCCGCCTTCACACTTGAAGGATTTCCACTATTGTCGATCCCACCGGATCTTCAATATAAGGTCACACTTGTCCGATCACTTGTGATGCCGCAACACCACCCGGAGCACACTAGCTCGCCTTGAGGCCGATGCCTCTACAACTTCGCTCAAGAAGAAAATGATCACACTTGATCGCAAAATAGCTCACTTGCACAATCCTATAACCAATATGTAGATGTAGAAATTTGGGATTGTGTAGTGCAAAATCTAGAGAGAAGTAGAGGAATAGGCTTCAAATGGGTGTATGGAAATTTTGGCTTTGAAAATCTTTTCTAAAATGAAGACTTGAAATTCTTAAGAAAATCTCTTGTAAAATGTTTAGGAATAGTTGTCTTATCATGTTGAAGTGACCCTCTATTTATAGGGGTTGAAAAACTGGGTAAAACAGCAAGAGAGATTCGTTGGGGTGAGATCCCAACAAAATCTGTCAGAAAAATAGAGCTGTTGGAGTATGTCAGAACTTCTGACAGCTGCCGGTCGACCGGGCCGGTCGACCGCCAACGGTCATATTTTGACCGTTGGGGGACTACGGTCGACCGTCCCGGTCGATCGGAACAAACAGAGAGCACTGTAAGTGCTCCGGTCGACCGGAGCGGTCGGCTGACGTACACACATGCACAGCGTGTACGTCGGTCGACCCGGGCGGTCGACCGGCTCCTGTCTGTTCTGAAAAAACAGAACTGCAGAAAGCCAGAACTTGGTTCTAAGGGTTTGATCTTGTGGTTTGGGGTTTTGGACATTGTAAAAATAGGAGTATGACCATATGTCACTACCCTAACATGTTAAAACATTTTTGATAAAGTTTCTCTTTGATAAAAACTTGTTTTTCCCAAAATCGGTTTTTCCAAAAACTTAGAGTTAAAACAAATTTCCGAAAAACATGTTTGCTATAAAACTAAGTTGGAAATAGAATTTGAAATTGTTTTTGAAGCCATATATCAAACTAAAGTGTGTGTAAGTGACAATCCCATAATTCTACTTCTAACATCTAGGTTTTGACAAAAATTCTAAAAGAAAAGAAAAATTATAAATCTTGGACTTTTTCATTTTCTTGATCTTGACTTGGTCTTTTCTTCATGTCTTGATCCCGAAGCTTCCTAATGTGCTTAGCTTGGGAATGCACATCGGCGTCCAAACTTGTGAATCTTGATAGTGGAGCCGTCAAATCAACCTGTTTAACCTGAAATACTTTCAAACAAAATTGTTAAATACATAACTAAATATGGTTTGTTATCATCAAAATATCCAACAAGATATAGGGCTAAATGGCCTTTGGCCCAACACAATAAGCTACCGACAGGGGAGTATATCTATCTACTTCTGTATGTAGATGATATGCTGATTGCTTCGAGGTCGAGATCTGCTATTGATGCTCTGAAGAGGGATCTATCTTCAGAGTTTGAGATGAAGGACCTTGGTGAAGCCAGGAAGGTGTTAGGCAAGGAGATCACAAGAGACTGAAGAGTTGGCAGGGTGAGCTTGACTCAGAAGGGGTATTTGGAGAAGGTACTACAGAGGTTCAATATCGGCAAGGATACGAAGTCTGTAAGTACACCTATGGCTCCTCATTTCAAGTTGTCTGCTAAGATGTCTCCGAAGAGTGTTCAAGAACGTGAGTATATGACTCACGTTCCATATGCTAACGCAGTCGGTAGTCTTATGTACGCTATGGTGTGTACGAGACCAGATCTATCACAGGCTGTCTCCATGGTCAGCAGATATATGCATGATCCAGGACAGGGTCATTGGGAAGCAGTGAAATGGATCTTGAGATACATCAAAGGAACTATTGATGTAGATTTGGTATATAAGAAGGACTCCACGGGGAAGCAAGATTGCATCGGATATGTTGATTTTGACTATGCAGGTGACCTTGACAAGTGCCGGTCTACAACAGGGTATGTCTTCACATTCTCTCAAGCACCGGTGAGTTGGCGCTCCACACTACAGTCTACCATCACGTTGTCTACCACAGAGGCCGAGTATATGGCCATGACAGAGGCTATGAAGGAGGCGATCTGGCTTCAAGGCCTGTTTGATGACTTGGGAGTGGAACAGGATCTGCTGGAGATTCACTGTGACAGTATGAGCGCTATTTACTTAGCCAAGAACCAGGTCTATCATGCACGGACGAAGCACATCGACATCAGGTACCATTTTGTTCGGGAGATTCTAGAAGAGGGTGATATTGAACTGCTGAAGATTCACACATCGGAGAATCCTGCCGACATGCTTACTAAGGTGATGTCGGGAGTCAAGTTTGCACATTGCAAGGCTTTGCTCCATGTCCTTCAGGTAGCTTGAGCTTGTTGAAGCTCATTTGGACGAACTACGGATGGCTTGATCCCTTGGACAGGGTATGTAGGCAACCACATTGGTGCAGCCGCTTTCGAGTCGATGGACAGTTCGGCTCAGATTTGGAAGAATCTTCACCGAGGTGGAGAATTGTTGGAAAGAGAGAGGATGTAGTCGAGGAAGTCAAGATGTAGTTGAGGAAGTCGACAAGGATCGTCGAGGAAAGTCGACGAAGGAAGGAACAGCAGCAAAGTAGGTCAGCAGCAGCAGCAGCAGAAATTCGGTCGACCGGCCCGGTCGACCGCCCGCAGTAGCAGGAGTTTGGTCGACCGGTCTGGTCGACCGACGTGCACAACATGCACAAGGAATCAGCTCGGTCGACCGCCCGGTCGACCGACTGAAGTGACCCAACTCTCGGTTGGATCCGGTCGACCGGCCCGGTCGACCGGCGCATAGGGTCGGTCGACCGACCAGTCGACCGACAGTCAGGTTGCGGGCTGTGTTTGCTGAATTAGAAATCTGTTGTATAAAAGCGGGATTTCTAGGGTTTTACTGTACCAAGAAAGGTAGTAGCTCTCTTGATACTCAGAGGTGCTGCATCCATTGTAATTGATTATTAAAATCAATAGAAACTCTCTTTCATTACCCCGAGGACGTAGGCATCAAGGCCGAACCTCGTTAATCTTGGTTTTCGTGTTCTTTCTCTGGATTGTTTTTTTTGTGCTAGTTGTGGTAATGTTCTTCTGTGCTCTGGAGATCTAGGGCATCCTCTTCTGGTTGTTGTCAGGGCACAACACTAATTGTATTTTGGTGCTTGAGATCTTGAATCAACTTGATATTAGCTTCAAAACTTGACTTGTGAGTCTTTTGAAGAAACAAACATATAAACCATAATCTTTATAAATTTAAAACTTAAATATCAAAAATCATTAGTACAAATAACTACATGAGATAATCATCATCAAATTCAAGGTGATGGACATTTGAGCCAATAATAACTGCACGAGATATATGATATATACATGAGGGTTTTCTTATTTGGATTATCCCCTTGAGTACCAGTTTCGTATAATTAGAAGCTGAATATACATAGTTGTCAAGCTTATATTAGATTTTCATTACTTGTATTATTTATATATACCCTATCAGGAAAGAGGTTCAGAACTCAAAGAATGAACCTCACCCCTAAAATTTGGGCAATTCGAAACCAAACCATCGGCTCCAATCAGAACAGGAATCCCACTTATCACCCCTGGCGGCGGCACTCTGTTACGACAACTAATGTAATAGGTTCATCACGACAACTAATGTAGCGAACCAACTAAACTCCCATATGGTGAGAGCCTGACCACGAGTTCCTCCACCTTCATCCTCTCCATTTCTTTCCTCTATCTGATGAAGAAGAAAAAGAAGACACGGCGATCCAGCAGAGCAAAAAGGAAATGAATTTTGAAGTAAGGGTTCCTCAAAAAGATAATAGAAGTGGTTTTCATCTACGAGTTTCACTCTGTTTATATATGGAAAAGAAGCCAAATCGTCTCTAATTCAAATCTCCAATCCCCAAAAAGTCAGCCCATGTCCCGAGATTTTCGGTCAACTGAATCAGCAGAAGATCAACCGTCGCCACCAATACATGAAACCCTACCTCTAGACATTATAACTCCTGGATTGGAAGAAACAGAAGATCCAATCTCAGAGAAATCTAGTCAACTGATGCGACAGCTGGCAACCAGTTATACAACCTGCAATTAAATCCTGAAGATTCACATTTACGATCCAGATTCTCGTTTGCCCATGAACATCAAGATAAACTTAACGCATTGAAAGGTCATCTACCAACTCCGCTCTTCCGACTTTCCGTTCGCAGGCTCCGATAAGCGAAAGAGCAGGGGTATCTATAGTGGTTAAATTCTGATCCCATCCAACATGGCGATATGTGTCACTCACCTTTTAACTCTCTGAAATATATCAGAGCTCTCATACAAAGTCCATACTATTCCAGACCTTCTCAAGATCCTCTCCGCTCTGAGACTTCCTCTATTCTGAAGATTTTAGCTCCGAACCAAGCAGCTTCAGGAACAGATCACCCCTGATCTCTGCAGACAGTTACACAACATTATTATATTTCACGTTCATAATGTGTATGCCACTCAATGCGAACAGTTTTGCATAGTGACAGATTTTTCTACATGCAATCCCAACAAATCAACAATACTGATTGCGCTTGTTATAACAAATTTACATGTGCAAATCGTGCAGTTACGAAAATCATGCCCGTACCCGTCTTTCTCCATATCAACAGCTCAGTTAAGTATAAGTAGACATTCTCTTCCAATGAAGAGGTAACTTCTGGACAACTTCTTGAGACTTTGATACTTTGACACCAGAAAAATCTTTGACGTCCCTAGATTCCTATAATTCCTGTTATCTGAGAATTATAGTGAAGCTACGCCTCCTCCCCGTGGTGTTTCTGATTAAAAGTTTCTCGTAAAATCTCATTTGTCTCTCTTTTCTGTGATTGTACTTTATTTACATACACTACCCTATTTCATCTCTTATTTGTGGCGAGAATCGACCGTCCAATTACTTGTGGCGAAAAATCATCACCACAACAACGTATCCGTATATCAGTAGTTTTTCAAATTTTGTTACCTCGTTTTTTGTGTCATAACATATCAAATGCCCATTCCTGTGATACAAACTTGCCTATGGACCCACTGTCCTGTAGGAAATTTTCAATTTAAGGGAAGATAATAATAAATCTCTGTTCTTATTCAAACCTACTTTTAGTAATTTCAGTCAAAGTGTCTAAATTGTTGCAATCACAATACCTAACCTTCATCAGCATGAGCTGTAAAAATGTACCACTGAGCTCTAAGTTAGCGAAGTTCAATGACATATAGTACCAACAAAGTCCAATAAGCATAGTCCCAGCACAAAGCCTCCAATGAGAGCCTTTAGAGTCAGTCTAGAGCCAAACCCCAACTGCCCAGAATTCCATAAAGAAATGTCTAATCTCACACTCTCACACATCCAAAACTCCCCCCAGGAAAATGCCTCAGGTGTGCTCTACCAGTCTTTAGAACCTAAAACATTCTCCTTGCTTTGATAAGTAGTAAACTTCTTGTTCAACAAATCCAACGCCACCTTGAAAATAATGCAAAATTATGTGTAGAATTTTTTTATTAAAAGAAAAGAAGGGACACACAAAAGAGAGCAAAGCATATCTCACTCAACACAAGAATTTTTTTTGAAAGAAAGAGAAAGAAACTCTCTCTCTCTCTCTCTCTCTCTCTCTCTCTCTCTCTCTCTGTGTCTCTCTCTCTTTTTCCTTTAACTGCTTTTTTTGTTTCTTCTCACCTCTGCCTGCCCGGCCCCAGGGGAAGACCAGAGAGAGTTCAAGGGGGGTACAACTATTCAACTAACTTCACATAGAAATTTGGTCCTCTGATGCGAAACCCATTAAAATATAGGTTCATTCATTGCTCTCTCTCTCTTTTTTTCTTCTTCTAGTTTTATGTGAGAATGGTACGGTGGAATTCCATTCTAAGTGATATTTAGATTCCTGCAGAGGTGTTGGGGAGTTCTTGAAACAATGAGAGATGAGAGGTCAAAGAGAAGCAAGGTTTGTTTCTATTAACTCACATATGGTTGTTGTTTCCTTGTTGCTGCATTCTTGTACTTATTAAATTTGCTGAATGGATATTGATTTCTTCTCTCTCTCATTTGTGTGTGAGAAGCTCTCTTGGTCCAAGTCTCTGATCAGGAAATGGTTCAACATTAAGGGCAAGGCTCAAGATTTTCATTCAGATGATGTAGTTGGCAGAGGTGAGCTTCAATCTATTTCCAAGACTTGAAGAGTTCAGTTCTCTGCCTTTGTGGTTTTTAGCAGCAATGATACTTTTGTCCAATGTATTTCTTCTCTCAACTATGTATTTTGATGCATATTTGGGTCTCAAGTTTTTCTAATTTTCTTGGTTAATAGGATTTTTATCATTCCTATCCACTGAATGAATTCATGGGTAAGATTAGTTTTCATTAATTTCTTTAGAAACTGTGTATCATTCTAGTCTGATTCTTTTTCTCTTGGGTTTTAGGATAGAAATCTTAGCTCCTAGGTACTGTAATGGGTTCTCCTTATAGTCCCTTTTTTCTTCTGAGAGTTATGAATTTAGTGCATATTGGCTTCAAACATTTTATAACTTATTGGTTAGCAAAAATTCATCATCTTGATTAGTCAATATCTGCACTTCACCATTCAACTGTTTGAATTCATGGGACTAATAAATAACAGAGTCCATAGGCTCTAGCGCACAACCTCTTTAGCTTCCTTTTCCTCTCTTTTTCTTCAAAATGTTTGCTCTTTTCAGGGTTGATGGAGAGTGGAGGAACAGCTTCTCTGAGAGGGAAGCATCCACAGTCAACAAAAAAAAGACAGGTTACAGTCACCATCATTTGGACCACGCTAAAACATATACATCACCTTCTCTTTCTCTCATTCATTCTTTCATCCTTCTCTTCTGAACTTACTTTGTTTCTCATTTACTTCTTTCCATGTATTTGGTCCCCCAGACAAATTGTTCAAGAGCAAGACTGATCGAGTTCAGCGAGGAAAGATCGACTGCGATGCAGCCCAAGTCACAAACACTCAGGAATATAGGTAACCAACATACAGAATCTCTCAATTACCTTTTCTTGTTGTGATTCAATAATGATTAGCCTTTCTCACTCATTGGTGAGTAGGATCTTTGTTGCAACATGGAATGTAGGAGGAAAATGCCCACCAAGTCATCTGAGCCTTGATGGTTGGCTCCAAACCTCTCCTCCTGCTGATATATATGTTTTGGGGTAACTTACTAAATCTCATACCTCAAATTCCCTTTGAGTAAGCTACTGAGCAAAAGCCAACCGATACCTTCCGGTTTCTTAAAGGTTTCAAGAGATAGTCCCATTGAATGCTGGGAATGTTCTTGGAACAGAGGACAATGGCCCGGCAAAGAAATGGGTGGCCCTTATTAGAAGAACACTCAACAATCTTCCTGGCTCAAGCGGCATTGGCAGCAACCGCACACCTTCACCTGTTCCTGATCCAATCGTGGAGTTAGATGATGACTTTGAGGGCAACTCATCGTCGCGCCAGAGGAACTCATCCTTCTTCCATCGCCGCTCATTCCAATCTCTGAACCGTAGCATGAGAATGGATGATGATATTATGGCCCCTCAACCAAGGCTTGACAGACGTTACAGTGTATGCGAGCGAGTTATCTATGGGAGCCGTCCCAGTGACTTTGATCCGAACTACAGAGGGGGTGGATCCTCTGATGATGAGAACATCACCGGGGATTCACCTAGCACCGTTTTCTTCTCACCCATGTCTTGTGGATATGGTGCTTCTTCATCTATGGAAGAAAGAGCTAGATTATCAGGACTTTCTCGGTACTCATTCAGGCAGCCTAATTCATTAGTTTTACAAACATATTGCATTGTAAAAGAATTCTCCACTTTTTCCTACTTTGTGATGTCAGGTACTGTCTGGTTGCAAGTAAACAAATGGTGGGAATATTCCTTACAATTTGGGCTAGGAGCGAAATAAGAGATGATGTGAAGAATTTGAAGGTCTCTTGTGTTGGAAGGGGGTTGATGGGTTATCTTGGAAACAAGGTAACTGGCCTTTGATTTTTAAAACAAAATTTGTCAATTATAGGTAGCTTTAAATATATATGTACTTTCCTTTATTTCTATTAATTTAATTCAGCAAACCTTTGTTTCTTGTGGGTGGTTACAAGACTTTGTCCTTGATATGGATATTAAGTGAGCATGTCAAGAATCAATAGAACAACCCTAATTTCTTTCTTCCAGGGTTCGATTTCGATTAGCATGTCTTTGCACCAAACAAGCTTCTGCTTCATCTGCAGTCATTTGACCTCAGGGCAAAAGGATGGGGATGAGCTCCGAAGGAACTCTGACGTAATGGAGATTCTGAGAAAGACTAGGTTCCCACGGATTCACGGGCTAGGTGATGAGAGATCTCCTGAGACGATCCTTGATCATGAGTAAGACCATTCTTTATATCAGTTTTCAATAACCTTCTTTATTCTCGAGTCCAGTTCTCAATAGCCTTCTGCATTAAGGTCGCTTTACAACTAGCTTATTGGTTTGATTTACAACCTGTATTGTCCATAGTTTGTCAAGACAAGGATTTGATGCCAGATTATAGAGGTCTTGATGACCAGTTGACAATTTGCCACAAACATTTGGTTCATACTTTTATGCGGAGCCGTCTCAACTGAACTTATGCATCAAAATATGGCTTGGAAGATGCATGATTCTATTAAGTATGTTCTTTTATAAAAGATGATTCACACTAGGTGTTAATCTAATATATATTTTTTTTATTCTTCTTTTTAGTCGAATAATTTGGCTAGGGGATTTGAACTACCGTATTGCTCTCTCCTACCGCTCTGCTAAGGCTCTAGTCGAAATGCATAATTGGAAGGCACTGTTGGAAAAAGACCAGGTAGTTTTTTCCTGTGCTGATCTTGCTACAATGTTCTCAGTAATGTTTTAAAAGCTATACTTGAATTACTACTTCCCATATAGATAATTCTTGGCTTCTTATCATGATTTACTTGCTCCACTTTATCTATTGAG
Organism: Agave tequilana; assembly: GCA_038442645.1. Lineage (NCBI taxonomy): Eukaryota > Viridiplantae > Streptophyta > Magnoliopsida > Asparagales > Asparagaceae > Agave > Agave tequilana. The sequence continues at coordinate 41,724 of JAVJIF010020452.1, read as the reverse complement.
ATTGGTGTCTTGTAGATTAAAGAAAGCAATGGTTCTTTTCTTCTTTAGCTAGTGTGACAACATGGATCCAAACCACCTTCTTTAATATATGAACAGCTTCGGATTGAACAAAGGTGTGGCCGAGTCTTTGAGGGATGGAACGAAGGAAGGATTTATTTTCCTCCCACATACAAGTATTCAAACAATTCTGACAGGTATGCTGGTGATGAGTCGAACACAAAAGAGAAGCGGCGCACACCAGCTTGGTAATAACCATTAACATTGCTTTGTGGTAGAAATAAGAAACTGCTCAACTCCACATATGTTCTATTTGTCAAATCTCACTTGACTATTTCTTCATGTATAAAGGTGTGATCGCATATTATGGATCGGAAGCGGCCTAAACCAGTTATCTTATGTTCGTGGTGAATCAAGATTATCTGACCATAGGCCGGTTTTATAGTATTTTCACTGCAGAAGTGGAATCCATCGACCATAGTAAAATAAGTAATATGAGTTGCCCAAGCTCTAGAATTGAGGTTGAGGAACTATTGCAATACTCTGATGGATACACTGAGCTTAGCTTCTTCTGAAAAGGTGTGATACCTTTCTTTTGATCAACAAGAATATTTCTGCGTTTGATGTTTCTAGAAAAGCATTTCCCAACGCTCACTTGATAATTTGTGTGCATCTCTATGAAGATATTGGATCCAGAAAGCTCACATCAGGGTTTGGGAGCGCATTTGGAAACTAGCATCCTTTTTCTCATATGGTACGTTGTAAGCTCTTCTTCAAGAATAATCACTATTACAAGAGGAACCTGATAAGAAACCTCTATCCTACTTACTGACTTGTGTTCTCCATGGGCAAACCAGGATTTCCTTGAATCAACGAAATCTTTTGGGAAAGACTCTGGCACTCTTGAGACTTCTGTTATCTTTACTAATATACACAATGAAACAGGTAATCATTTTCATTCAGGTTATCTTATCTATTTTATCAACCTTAAATTATGCCGCTCATTGGCAATATTGCAATTGTAATCAAATCTTGAAAAATTGAGTTTAATTACTTCAGAAAATAACATCACTTGGAAAGTATATACAGAATAGCTAACAAATCAAAAAATAATATAACAAGGAATGTTGCAGAGTTAAAAGTAGATAAAATAGATTTAGACTAAAACTTTTTGCTTTGTGGTTAGAAATTTTTTAGAATATCAGAAACTCTTTATGGAATATGACATAGAGGATATTTATTCGACTTGTTATTACTTAAAGTGAAAAAGAAGAATGCAACAAAGCAAAACAATCAACTATTGTCATACCCAGGATTCATTCTCATGAAAATGTTAACCACTCAACATCTCAGGCATGAACCATGTAAGGCAAGCTGCTGCAATGTGTTCGATATTTGGGCTATCTTGTCAGTCCAATGTACAATTTGTTATATGATATGAATTTAACCAAGTTAAAATTCCAACAAATTTGGAGGAACCCTTAAGCCCTGATTAGTAAGGGTGTTGAATTGAACATTGTCCTGAAATTTGTGTGATAGGACCACCTTCGAAAGATTAATATTGGAAAATGTTTAGTTAAAACAGGGAATATTTTTTCCCCGCAAATACGTTCTATTCGCACGCTTTGAATGATCTAACTTGTAGTCTTTCTGCAGAACCAATGGAAGAAGAGAGCATTCCTTAATATTCCAAAGGCAGATGCTACTCCTTGGAACAAACTGGCGAAGGATCACCATAAAATTTGTCATGACTAACCAAAGAGCTGCACTCAGAAGTAAATCGCTAACCACGTCACCTTATGTCACACAGTTTTCTGTTAAAGGAGTTCATGATACCAAATGAAGAAGTTTGACTGTGCTGCACTCAGTTATTCGAAATAACCACTAACATGATTCTTTTTATCTGAATGAATGACATTGATTACTGTACTCATAGATGTAGAAACTGATTGATTTAATAAAATTCTTTTCTGTTTTGTATAGTTGGGAACAGAGATGGAGATAAAGAGGTGTAAGTATTAATGATTTTACTCTGTAAAAGGTCATTTTACTGATTATAATGTGCAGAGGCATTTGCTTTCACTTTTTAAGGTAAGAATTATGAAAAGAGAGAGTGACAGGTGCTGTGGGAATAGTAAAAGACTGAAGAAAGGACAATCTGTCAATGGGAGTGAGAGAATATTTATCTTTTGAATGTTTGAACATGGAGTGTCAAAATTGATCTTTTATCCCTTGATTATGGGTATAATTATCCCATCTAATGACTATCATTAGGCTAATATGTTGGGCAAAGCCAAAACATGTTTTTAATTTGTTTGGTTACCCAAAGTTCATGCAGATGTACTAGTTGTTCCCAAAAGCTAGTTTTAGTTCCATGGACATTGTTGACATACTATATTCCAAGCTCACAAACTATGTGCACCTGCTGAATTGAATTTCTACCTTGATTTAAATTGTTAGTATTTGGAGTGTCTCGTATTCATTAGAGAATTCAAGTTCAGGTGGAGGTGTTACAAACTTCACAAATCAAGCACGAACATGTACAGGTAATGTTCATGTTATTAGTCGACTAGGCCATGAGTTAGTCGACTGATACTTTGATATAATCGGTTAGGCCCTGCAACAGAAAGTTGAATTCTTAAATTGTATTACAGTAGTCGACTAGGTTTTGGGTATAATAAACTAATACTTGATATTAGTTGACTAGTGATTTTCTCTAGTCACTACTGATTTTCTCTAGTCGACTAATATCAGATTCTGGCAATTTTTAATACAGTTCTGTTTCCTATTTTGGTTTGGATCTGGGTTTTTTATTTCTCTGAAGCGGCGCTGATTTGGTTGTTGAAGTTTATATTGAAGTAGGATCATCCCAAGTGCCTATATAAACCCCTTGGGGTTGGCCTTTTGAAGGTGTCTCAAGAATTAAAGAGAATTTTAGATTTTCACCATTGAGAGTTTTGAGAGAGAGATCTTCTTATAACTCTTATATTTTCTTCTCTATTTTCAATAAAGATTTCTCCCCTCCTCCCCATGAACGTAGGAACATTGTCAAACCACGTTAAATTTGGTATTCTTTTGTTGTGTGGTGATTTTTTTTCTTGCTAGTGGTAAATCTTCTACGCTTTCGCTTCTGCCGCAGAGTCTTCAACTCGGTGTTTCTCTATTATTTGATCGGTGATAGATCACAACAATTGGTATCAGAGCGATGGCTAGTAAGACGACCACTACAATCAAGTTCTAGGTGGAGAATTTGACAGAAAATCTAACTTCCTGTTGTGAAAGATGCGAGTAACATCGTTGCTCGTGAAGGAGGGCACACACAAGGCCCTAGTTGATAATGAGAAGAAGCCATCGAAGATGGAGGATGATGAGTAGAACGACACCGATTTTCACGCAAAGACAACGTAAAAATACACCTAGAGGGGGGGTGAATAGGTGTACTACCTAATCTAGTACTAATGATGCTGAATTAAAACTATTTATGCAAACTAAAGCTAATAAGTTAAACACACAAAGTATAACATAAGAGTGTAGCCGAATTCTCAGTGAAGGACTCTGGACTATCTCCTCAAGATTCCTCTAGATTAAGAGTTGAGGTGTCACTATGACTCTCTTGGTTGAATACAAGTGTGAGCAAACAAACTCAAGCATATAACAATTAAGCATAAGATATATCAAGCATATAAAGAGATAAGCAATGTAAGCATGCAAGATATGCAAACACAAGTGAGAGAGAGAGAGAGCAATCGCAAATACGGGAGAATTATTTCGAGGTTCGAGCACCTTTGCTCTACGTCCCCGCCTTCAACGCTGTAAAGGATTTCCACTAGAAATGATCCCGCAAGATCACTCGGTGTTGTAACACCTAGACCTATTTAGGGATTAGATTCCCTGGATCCTTTGTTTTCCGGTGGAAACCTTTTAGCTTCTTGAAGAAGCTGGTACTTGCCTGGTTTAAGCAGAGTAATCTCTTAAGCTAGGCTAATTTCGCCGTAGGTGAGGTTAAGCCTTATCCTCATTAAGGCAAGTCTGGCCTTGCCATTTAGGCAAGATTGAGACATGGCCTTTTCAAGGCTAGTCTAGCCTGGCCATTTAGGCGAGGCTAGAACTTGGTTTTTCTTAGGCCAGTTTAGCCTTTGTCGTACAGGCGAGGCTAGAATTTGGCCTTTCTTAGGCCAGTTTAGCCTTGCCATACAGGCGAGGCTAGAACTTGACCTTTTTACCTGTCTGATATAACCAGCCAAAGGTTTATGTATTTTCTCCAATTTATTAAACTATTTTCCCTTTGTCTCTTGTAGTTCATTATGCGCCAGGACCGTCGAACAGCTTGTTTGGGACAGTCAGAGGAATGGACGGGAACATGCATTTCCAGTACCAGGGTTAGGCTTCCCTTTTCAGTGAAAGGAGTTCAACGGAGAGGGATGCGTTAATCCTCAAAGCTGACGAGCGCGTTACCCGAAGTATATTGAGTACTACTCCACTCGAAGACCATAATTGGACAGTGCACTAGAAATAAGAGTTCATGTTTGGGGATGCGGCACCCGATACTAATCAACAGCTGATAGCTGGGGAAGGCCAATGGATTTTCAGTATGGAAGGCCAGAAGTACTATCTTCCATCAAGCAGGCGACACTTCCCGTTCTCGTACTTCCAATCGGCTACTGTGCCGCGAAAGATGAAATGGGTGGTGACTTGATTCACTGACTCCGTCCACATCGGGGTCTTAACACTAAGTGGTTATAACCGATGTGGATCTTCTAGGGCCGTATTTGGCATACATCCTGGGAGGGTAGGATAAGAGCTTCCCGTAGGAGAGAATCCGGCGATGGCTCAGACTTTTCTGAACCAGTTCATTAAAGTTAAAGGCAACTATCCGGCGAGAGATTTCAGGGCTCCTGGCTGGATACATCCTGCTCAGAAACCGTGATGGAGAGATTTGGCGCTTTACGTCTTAGAGCACTTTGAGGTGAAACTAAAGGATATTGGACTCCATGAAGCAGTTAGGGCCACCTGCCATAGAATGAAAATCAGTGTGCCTAACTTTTTTGCCATTTTTGAATTATACTGCCCAGCTACAGGGACCTTCTTCACTGCTGCTGGTGAATTAGGGTTGGCGCTTCATGAGATGTGAGAGATCTCTAACCTCCCGATGGGCTCAATGCCATATAAGGAATATTTCCCCTGTGCGATGGAGTCGAAGCAATTGAAAAATGATGACCCGGAGATGTTTGAGACATATTGGGCATTAATGTACCATTTCTACATTTGCATGGATGTTCATAATACCCGTGAAAATGCAAATGGGATAAAAGTCTGGGCAGACTATCTGTTCCCAATTTTGAACGGTGCCCCCGAGGATGTCCAGTTCCACATCCCTGAAGAGGATATTCGTCAGAAGATGGTATCCAGTACTCACGAAGATGTCATCCTGGATGAGGATGACGGGATCTAAGAGAAGGGTGACAGGTTCAAAAGCTTTCATCATCAGGCGAAGCACCCTATGTCTCAAAAGGCTCTCCTTGTTGGTTTCCTTTTGGTCTGGCTGAAGAAGTATGTTGTTCCGTCTCCTCTGCATGACGGGAGCTTGTCGTGGGTGCTTCTCCCTGTGGTCCAGTTCATTCATGGGAAACCTCTTGGCCTACTTCCTGCCATGGTCTGTGGTATTCAACGTGATGTCCGGGCACTGATGGAAGCTTTCTGCCGACCACCTGCTACCAAGAGGGGAAAGGGACAAATACTTCCTCATGACGGGCCCGACCCTAGAATGGAGATGCCTTACATCTATTTAATGGCATGGTTTGTGCTGCATTGTCCTGCCATTATCCAACCTAGGGAAGAGCCACCGGAAGGTGTACACTTTGCACATCTTTGTCGCTTTGAGGGGTCACAGTGGCTGCGGACTTACATAGCAGGAATGCGAAAACTGATACGTCGTTATGACGCGTATAGTCTCTACAGGTGTTTTCTCTCTATCCCCGGTGCTGGGTATGGCGAGGAATTTTTTAACATAGGTGACGGGAGATTTTCCCTCGGGCAGGGAGTGTTCAAGTGGATGGTGAGCATCCGCCTATCTCATTTGGTGTATCAATGTGGTGACATTTATTACTTGGAGCCATACATCTCCAGCCGTTTTGTTCGTCAGTTTGGGCATAATCAACTCTATATTGGGAATCCCAACCCTCGTCTGGCCTTCATGGGGAGTCTGATAGACAGAGCCAGAGCCTAGAGGCACTTCATCGTTGGCTGTACCGAGGCTCAGTTCTACATGCAATACTTGACCCTAAATTTATTGACAGCATTGAGATTTTGTCAATGGTACAGGACTTCCAATTATAACCCCTCAGAATTTAATATTAATTCAACTAGGACCAAGCTCATCTCCAAAAGATTAAAACTGAAGGTCGTAGAGCAAGGTCAGGGAAATGAGTTAGGGTTCCAGGTCTCCTGGAGTTTATGACTGAGGCTGGTAGTGAAGCTTCAGTTGCGGAGAGACCTCAATTTGAGGAAGTTGGTGGTGGAGAAGCCACACCCGAAGCTGCTAGCGGAGCATGTAAGGCTCCTCTTGAGGAAGAGAAAGAAAAAGAAAACCGCGACACGCATTTTAAGCGAAAGCGAAAGAAGCCAGAGTCAAAGGAGCCTGCTCCTAAAGAATTCACTAAGAAGAAGGCTATTCAGAAAAAATCTCGTAAGAAGCAGGTGGTAAAGAGGGCTCACCTAGAGACTCAAAAAGCTTTCGCTGCTGCGGCGAGTGAATCGGAAGTTGAAGTTCCACCTACTTTGATTATCAGGTTGCCTAGTCGGAAAGAGACTCCGAAGGAGCCTGCTCAGGTTCCCAGTAAGCTTGATTTTTTCGTGTCATTTTCCTTCATCCCCTTTTTTTTTTTGCTTCTGCGATTAATTACATTGTTTCTTAATTTCAGATGTAGGCAAGGAAACTCTGGGTGAAGGAGAGGAAAAACTCGACGATCTATTCACTTATAAGAAGGGAGATGAAGCGACTTATTTTGTCTCTGAAGGCCCTGGGACCAGGAGCTGAATGTGAGGCCTTCCGGTGGAGCTGCTACCATTTTGGAGAAGGGTAAGACTGTCATTATCCCGGGGGACAAATCTGAAGATGTAGAGATCCTGAATTTCCCTGAAGGAAGGCAACCAATTGCTGAGCTCCTGTCAGAGAACCAGCTACCAGGGAGGCGCTTTTTGAAATTACACTAGAAGACTGGCCAAGGCCAAGTAGTAAGGTGGATTCCACTACCATCAAGAGGTATTTAGTTGAACCTACTGTCACTGTGGTCACTTCCTACATGGAGATTGTTCCTGCTGCGACGGTTAGCACTGGGTGACTACTGCTATCACCTCAGCTCCTCTAGGTAATGAATCAGCTGTCGACTTTGTATATGTTGTTATTTCTTTCTTTGACTCCAAATCCTCTTTTGTAGGAACCTTGGGGCTGACCTTTCCTATTGCAGGTCGGGGTCATCTTGAGAGGAGATAACTGCTCCCATCATATTAGACAGTGCAGGGGTTGACATTCTCTATTGTAGTATTATTCAGCATCGATTATTTTCCACTGGTGATTTGATAGTGACTGACAAGGCTGCATCTGCCCCTCCCGCCACATCAATCGTAGAGCAGCCTGGGATCCAGCTTGAGACTACTAACGAGCCAGTTTCTGCTCCTTCCACGTCTCTCACTCTGGTTACTACTAGTTTGGCAATGATTACGAGTCTGTGCTTTTAGCGCTGGTGGTTGAGCCAGGACCTATGATCACCAGCCCTACTTGTCTGGTAGCCAGCGCGCTCGTCTCCATGAGTACCCCTCCATGGTTATTGCCTATCTCTTCTGCTCCGCTGACGGCTACTCCCGCGACACCTTCAATCATTGTGACCACTAAACTCACTGAGACTTCCTCTGTGAAGGTTACCCGCTCACCTGGAGTGATGAGGTAGAGAAGGAGTTTGTAGTAGAGATGGTCGACACCTTCTACAAGAATTTGAAACGATGCATCTCTCTGGTGTTGAAAGGTTCGACCAGTCCTTTTGAGTTTCTGAAGGTCGTCCTTACTCGGAACATCGAGACTATCAGAGACTATGGGGGAACTGATCAAGCTGCCTCTCTGGAGCTAATAGTGGATGATCTCCAGAAAGATGTGGGCGAGTGGCGTCGCCTGAATAGCTCGGATATATCATCTGTTGAAGAGGAGGTCAAGCGTCTTTCCGACCATATGCACAAGACTTACACAGAGGCGCAACAAGCATTGGAAGCAGAGTCTCAGGGGTTGAAATCCCTGGTGGCTGAGAAGATTAAGATTGCTAACGCGATTGATGCTTCCAACAATGCTCTCGTTGACACCAATGAGCGGCTTGAGAAGGCATAAGCAATGATTAAAAGGGCCAATCTCCTCATATCTAGAGCTGAGCCAGTACGTGCGGAGGAAACTGCTCGGCTTGAACAGCTGAGTGCCCAAGTGATCAGGTTCTCAAACTGGAGGTAGAGAAGAAGGCTGTGATGGCAGAAATGCAGGCTCGCTTGGCTCATCTGGCAAACATTGACCCGGAAGATCTGAGATCGCAGGCTTTGGTTAAGTCAGAAGAGAGTAGGAAACAAAAATTGACTTCTCTTGAGAATAACTCCTATCATGCGAGAGATCAGTTTAATGTATCTTCTATGTATCTCTCTTTTTAAATCAATAAAATATTTACCTCTGACTCATTTGCTCTTCTTCATATCTTCCTCTATGTGCTCACGTAATTTCCCATAGGTAATATAAATCTCCCGTACAGGAGAATGTACCAAGCAAGTTCTTTTGCAAGAACTAAAAAGGGTGAAAATTCACCAAATTGAATTTCTGAAGAAAGTATAAATGTGACTGAAATTATTTAGAGGTTAAGAACATGATAAGTCAGTCAAATATAAAAAACCACTGGGAGCTAAAAGAGGGTAGATTTAAGAATCCGTTAGGAATCACTAAATCTGAAAAGATTAAGTCTGGTGATTCGTCAGTTCAGAGGTGATAAACTGGACATAACTGATTAGAGATTGTCAGACATGAAATTTTGCCGTTCAACATAATGACAAAGGAGGATGAAATTGGAAAATCATCAGTTCAGAGGTGAAGAGCTGGACATAACTGATAAATGACCAAATAAGGAATGTTTACTGTTCAGAGGTTGCGAACTGGATATAACAATAAATGAAAAAGTAAGACTTGGCTATCTGTCGATTCAGAAGTAATTGACTGGACATGACCGATTGAGAAGCCACCTAGCTCGAAATTTTGTCATTCAGAGGTGATAAACTGGAAATGATGATAAAATGAAGGTGAACCCAGTTTTAGGGACCCGTCTATTCAAAGGTGATAAACTAGACATGATAGACTAGGACACACTAAACTCTGAATTCGCTGCCAGAGGTAGTCGTATTAACTTAGCAGCTAGCCCACTAGGGATTGCAAAGGTGAATTAGATTTGGGCACCTGTCAGTTCAGAGATAATATGGACATGACCAACTAAGAGACACCAGGCTCACAATTCGTTGTTCGGAGGTAGTCGTATTAACATGACAGCAATAACTCTCAGCCCTAACGAGAGAAAGGAGAGCAAAATTATAGACTCGTCTGTTCAGAGGTGTTAAACTGGATATGACAGTTTAAGTACCATAAAAAGGGAGATTTAGACATCCGTTGGTTCAGAGGTGTTTGACTGGACATGACCAATTGAAAGTTACTTGACTAAAAGCCCTGCCTTCAGAGGTGGCGAACTGGACATAACAGTAAAAGAGTAGTCCCTACTGGATTAGAAGATAAGACTTGGCTATCTGTCGGTTCAGAGGTAACATGGACATAACCGATTGAGAAACCACCAAACTTAGGATTTCTACAGTTCAGAGATAACAAGCTGGACATGACGGTAATAAAGTAGTTCCCCTAAGGGAAATAGGATTTGATTACGAATTCCATAGGACAATTGATATTTCCTTAGGAAATAATTTGAAAGAAATTATCAGAGGTATATTGTTAACGTGACAACTAGGAAAATTCATTGAGGACTTGAAAAGGGAAATAATAGACATCGAGGGAGTCTACCAAAAACTTACTGGGGAGTTTGAAAATGAATCCCATAAGAGATTATATGTCATAAGTAATCATTAACGTGACAAAAGAACTCCATGAGGATTCAAAGATAATCATTAGCGTGATAACCAAATCTCTCGCTGGAGAATTTGAAAGGAGATTTTGTCAAAAGTGAGCATGACAACTTCTCCGCTTGGGGATTATAAAAGCAATTTGTCAGAGGTGTGATGTTAACTTGATAAGAATTCATTTACTGCTAGAGGTGTTTGAACATAAAAGCAACTTGAGTGGATTTCGATCTGCTGGAGAATATATCATAGTCTCATTATCAGAGGTTTAATGTTAACATGATATGTTTGACTTGTGATTTATTTCATTTGGAAAATGATTATTATTTTGTGTGGTCTTACCATTCCACGGACAGAAATTGGTAAGAATTTTGGAGGGGAATTAAATGGGATCAGATCTCTTAGGATTTTTAAGCAAACTCTCAGCTGTCAGCAGATTTGGTATGCCTTTACCAACCACCGTTTGAGTTGGGCTTCGAGAATTTCTATTGGACTTAAGAGCCAATATGTTTCTCTATCCTTAGCCATTTAAGATCGTTGGATTTTGATAGTGACAAAGCTAATACTCAACTAGCTTGCCTTTATTAGCCCAACTCTGTTGAAGATTGGACTGTGTTCTCATGCACCATTCACCTTGACCAGTCTCTTATATGCCGAGTAGAACTCTTAACCAGCTTCTTATGTGCTGATTAGTGCTTCAGCAATGTTTGATCGTTGACGCTAGTCTCACCTGTCGCCTAATAGTTATGATCAATGAGGACTATTATGCTCGTGTTGAGCAGGAATATAGTAGTCTGCCATCGATCGATGAAGGCTATTACGCTCTATTAAGCAGGAACATAGTTGACTGTTGTCGATCAGTGAGGACTATTATACTCGTGTTGAGCAGTAATATAGTCGTCTGTTGTTGATCGATGAGGACTATTATGCTCGTGTTGAGCAGGAACATAGTTGATTGCCATCGATCGATAGTTCTGTTGTAGGGGGAATACATCTAATGCAAGCGTCATATATACTTATTCCAATGACCAGAGGTTTAATGTTAACATAATCATAATGAGTACTTATCTGATCAGAGGTGAGGTGTTAACATGATCAAGGATAGTACTTTTTTAAGAATTTGTCATTAACCGGCATCATGAGTGTATCGCCATCTGGAGTTGCTAGGCGATAGGCCCCATTTGAGTAGACTGTTTCTATCACGAACGACCTTTCCCGTTTGGGTTGAAATTTGCCTTTGGTTTTGTGTGTCATGACCATGGGTCATCTAACGGCTAAAACCAAGTCTCCTTATTAGAAAACCCTCTCTTTAACTTTCTTATTGTGTATCATGACCATGGGTCATCTTATTAAGCATGTAGTCGTTTCTCGTCTAGGGCTTCGAGTTCTTGAAGGCGTAACCGTTCGTTGTCTTCCTTAGTCATTTTGGTTGCTAAGGCGACTTATAGCGATGGCATCTGGATCTCTAGAGGTATGACTGCCTCACATCTGTATACTAGAGAAAAAGGCGTGTTGTCTGTTGGGGCTCAGACCGTAGTTTGGTAGGCCCAAAGACATTCACTGAGCTTTTCATTCCAATCTTAATTCTTTGATGAAACGAATTTCTTGAGTAGCTTAATAATTGTCTTGTTGAATGCTTCTACTAAACTATTAGCAGCAGGGTTATAAGCGGTTGAAGCCACATTCTGAATCTGGTACTTGTCACAAAACTGATAGAATGATTGACTTACGAATTGGGGATCATTGTCGTGAATGATATGCATGGGGACACCAAATCGGTGGATGACATGATGTCTGATGAATTTAACCACGTTGGTGGTTTTAACCTTAGCAAGCGAGACAGCCTCTGCCTACTTTGAGAAGTAATCAGTTATTGCAAGGACGAATCGATGACCTTTAGTTGATGGAGGACTGATTGGTCTTATTATATTAATTCCCCAAGCATCGAATAGCCACGACGCAACAGTTGGGTGAAGTAGCTCTGAAAGTTGACGTATGAAGTCTGCGTGAATTTGACATACTTTACATCTTTGTAAATATTTGATTACATAAGCTATCATGGTTGGCCAATAATAACCGAGTCTGTGCAATCGATCCTTGAGTTTCGAACCTGGTTAATGTGCCCCGCATATACCATTATGTGCCTCTTTGATTACTTCTTATGCCTCTGAATCGGATAGACAACGAAGAAGTATACCATCATATGAACGGCGGTATAGCGTTTATACCAGTGCATCATAGTAAAATCGAGTAGACCTTCGTCGAACAGCCATTACTTTCTTGGGGTCATCGGGTAATATGCCGTGTAAGGCATAGTCGATGATCAGGAATCGCCAGTCCCTTAGTTTGAAGTTTGTCAAGGTTGTATGAACTTCGCTAAAAATCGTACTTCGGACAGAAGAGATGACGGGTGGCCACTGTGAGATAGTAGCTTGTATCAGCAGGCAAAGCCAGTGTATTGATTGCTAAAACAAATGAAACAACCAATAAAGTTAAGAATGTACCGTGTAGCTTGTGGCTAACGGGTCGAGTCCACGAGGAGGGATGCGATAGAAGCGTTTCGGTGAAGTAAATAGAAACAACGAAGTGTGTTAGTTTTTTTTAAGAAAAAGAGAATGGAAGGAAAAGAGATGAAAAAGAGAAATTTCAACTTTCAGAAAAGGATTTGGAGAAAGTGATTTGTAAAAAGCTTTAAGAGTTGTGATGTTGTTTTATAATATGAAATCAAATCTGGGCTTACTATCTTCCTACTCAATTGTCCATTCTTCTCTTAAAGTATTTAGTCCCTCAAGTTCAATTGCAAAACTTAAAGTTAATTCTTTTTAGAAAGCTTTAAGTAAAGCACATAAGATGTGGAAGGGTTGAGTTCTGTTTCTTCGAGAAAGAGTTGGAATCGGATGTTAAAACATAAAGCGCGAAGAAGCAAGGATGAATTAAAAAAGATTCACAAGAAGTTCAAGAAAGAACGGTGAATTCAACTTTCCATTCCCATCATCATGTGCCTTCAAGAACACTTTCAAAGAGAAAGGCTTTTAAGGGAGGCATGCATATGAGTCATCGGGATTTTTCTTTTAAAAACAGAAGAAAACAAGAGAGATTCCGATAGCAAGCCCAGAAAAAGCGTTTAGTTACTCATGGAAAACGAAGAACACAACGACATAATAACAAGCATACCGTACTGCAAGTGAAAGAGAAGTCGGCTCGTCCTTTTGTATTGCTGTCACTTCAACCTTCAAGTACAAGCTCTCTGTCCTCTCTCTCACAAGTTTTTGAAACTGGATTACAACTTAAAAAGCAAGATTACAACTTGAATTCTAGCTAACAAAGAACCTAGATCCTAAGAAAATAAAAGCAAAGTTTAATCCTAGTCTTCGCCCCTTTTTCCCTTGCTGAACGAGGTATTTATAGCCAAAAACCCCAAAATCAGGATCCCGGGAACGTTGGGGAGCAAACGCTCCCCCAACTGAAGTTGTTAGGCCGCGGAAACGCGGCTTTTGCCGCGTTTCCGCGGCCTTGGTGTGGCCAGGTGGCCACACCAAGAGTGAGGGCATTCCTGGTTTGAAGGGGAGCTCGTATCTTCAGCCTGTTTCCTTGTTGCTGCTTCAACCGCTGACTGAATCAGCTTTTGATTTCCTTGGCTTCGATTCCTCGATTTAGGGAGAGATTTTCTCAACCCTTTGATAGCCCAGATTTCTTCACTTCGAGTTTATTCTGAATTAATTCAGAATAAAATGGGCTTTTGGGCTTGTTCCTCATTTATTTCTTTGAGCATTTGGGCCTACATTTAGCAAAGAAAAAGACACTTATTAATATCATTTATTAGCAAATAAGTATGGTAAAGTGACAACATGTATGCAATGTATGTGACAAATCACACCCCCACACTTATCTTTTGCTCGCCCTCGAGCAAAACGTTAGACTGACTTGAATCAATTATTAGACCACTTTCGCAGGTCACTCGATTGCACTGAGCATGTGCAACAAGCCGTTAAACCTCTAGGTCACCCCTAGAGGACGAGTTTTGTCTCGTGAGGGTTTTCAGCGGATTACACCCACAAAATCCAAAAGGAAGAGACAAGGTTAGTATTTTCGAAAAGCTTTTTTTTTTTTTTTTTTTTTATTTTTTTATTTTTTATGGAAGGCGAAAATATTTGAAGTATATTTGCGAGAGTTTAAGTAATCTATAAGTTATAGGAATATCAAAATTTTCATTCCTAAACTTAGTCTCCATTCAAAAACATGTTGTCAATTAAAGTAAGGAGTCAAACTGTACTTCTCATCTAGTCTATTAATTTACCCTGAGTCGTATGCACCATCGTGACTGTGAAGTTTACTAAGGGTTCTTCAACATTAACTCCTATGCCTCATATTTATTTATTTTATTGTGAACTTTTATTCCTCCATTTCATTAGGCTTTCTAATCTGCCCATGTAACGAGCTTTCAGTCGGTGACACCCAAACCAGACGGTTTTAGGGCACCAGGTGAGAAAACACCCCTAAGGACCTAAACACCCGAGCAGATAAGGCCACGAAACCAAGGTTTTATTTATACTATGTAACCCTTTTAGGCGTGAATACTTATGCTTCCTGAGGCATAAATACCCAGCTTAATCAGAGGATACACATTATTTATACGAGGTACCCCTTTTAGGCGTGAATACTTATGCTTCCTGAGGCATAAGTACCCAGCTTAATCAGAGAATACTTTTTTTTTTTTTTTTTTCAAACTTGTCTAATTATCTTTTGCATAAATACTAAGGCTTGCTTAGGCCAAAGCACCTAGCTACTCAATAATTAGACTCTTTTTTTTTTTTCTTTTTTTTATATATAAGGCATAAGAGTCTCTGTTTTCAAACCCTAAGTGTGTAAGTGTATTTTGTGTGCATATGTCATCAAGGTAAATATCAAGACTAAATTACTTTCCCAGATTTTCTTCCTAACCCTAAAATCAAACAAGTTATCTTATTTTGACCAAGTGAAAGAAATCCTAATTATGATTCTCCTATTCCTTAAAATTGACTTAAATACTTACAAAAAATATATCAAAATATTGTCTACCCTTTTTCAAATTTTTTTTATATATCCATTTTTTTCTCTTTTTTTTTTCTTTTTTTTTTTTTTTTTTCCAGCTATGTTAGAACCCTCCCCCACACTTATCTCATGCATTGTCCCCAATGTTTGAAAGAAATGTATAATTGCATGAAATAAAATGGAAAGGAGGAAAGTTATTGATACACTGGGTCAAAAAGACCCATTACCGTTACCGTTTCATCTACCGGCACCGATTCCAAGAAAGGTTTAAGGCGTTGACCATTTACCTTAAAGTCATTTCCATTCTTGGGGTCACTGATCTCAACTGCGCCGTGTGGAAACACGGTCTTTACAACGAATGGCCCAGTCCATCGTGATTTCAATTTTCCTGGGAAAAGATGAAGCCTAGAATTGTAGAGTAAGACTTTTTGACCAGGGACAAAGGTTTTTCTTATGATGTGCTTGTCATGGAAAATCTTCACTCTATCTTTAGTGATCCTAGCATTTTCATAGGCCTCATTTCTCAATTCCTCCAATTCGGAAATTTGTAATTTCCGAAGGTCACCGGCCTTAGTCAAATCGAAATTCAACTGCTTGATTGCCCATAAGGCTCGGTGCTCTAACTCAACGGGCAAGTGACAAGGTTTGCCATAAACTAACCTATAGGGAGACATTCCTAAAATCGTCTTGAAAGCGGTCCTGTAGGCCCATAGAGCATCAACAAGTTTTAAGGACCAATCTTTCCGTTTTGGTTCACAGTTTTCTCCAATATAAGTTTGACTTGTCTATTTGAAACCTCAACTTGCCCACTGGTTTGAGGATGATATGGTGTGAACAACTTGTGAGTTATGGCATACTTTCGCATAAGGGCTTCAAAAGATCTATTGCAAAAGTGGGTGCCATTATCACTGATGATAGCACGAGGGGTTCCGAAGCGGGAAAAAATGTTCTCTCTCAGAAACTTTATGACAACTTTGTTATCATTAGTTTTACACGGAGTGGCTTCTACCCACTTGGACACGTAGTCCACAGCAACCAATATGTATTGGTTCCCAAATGAGTTAGGAAATGGACCCATAAAGTCGATGCCCCAAACATCAAAAAGTTCTATTTCTAGAATTGGGTTGAGGGGCATCATATTTCGAGGTGAGATCCTACCTACCATTTGGCATCTAGGGCACGTCTTGCAATATTCATAGGCATCCTTGAACAGAGTGGCCAATAAAACCCACTTTGTAACACCTTTTCAGCTGTCTTGCGGGGACCAAAGTGTCCACCGCATGCAAGTTCGTGACAAAAGGACAGAACACTCCTAACCTCCTCATCGGGAATGCATCTCCTAATAATTTGGTCGGAACAGTACTTGAAAAGATATGGTTCCTCCCAAAAGAAATACCGAACTTGGGATAAGAATCGGTAAACATCATTTTTGGACCAATGAGACGGAGTTTGGTTTGTGACTAAGTAGTTCACTATATCAGCAAACCAAGGTTCCCTAGAGATAGCTAAGAGATGTTCATCAGGAAAATCCTCATTGATGGGTAATTCGTTGCATGGAGAATTGGGAATCTGTGAGAGATGGTCAGCAATGACATTTTCTACACCTTTCTTGTCTCGAATTTCGAGATCAAATTCTTGAAGAAGGAGGATCCAACGAATGAGTCGGGCCTTGGCATCCTTCTTCATCATGAGATACCTAAGTGCAGAATGATCGGTGAAGATGGTGGTTTTGGACCCTAGTAGGTAGGGACGAAACTTCTCTAAGGCAAACACTACTGCCAAGAATTCCTTCTCGGTCGTAGTGTAGTTCAGTTGAGCGTCATTGAGAGTCCTACTAGAGTAGTAGATCACATGCTGCTTGCTATCAGTACGTTGTCCTAGGACAGCGCCTATGGCAAAATCAGAAGCGTCGCACATAATCTCAAACGGCTTAGACCAATCCGGGGCAGATATGATTGGTGCAGAAATCAGCTCTCTCTTAAGCTTCTCCCAAGAAGTGATGCAGTCAGCATCGAAAGTGAAGGACACATCCTTAGCTAACAGATTAGTCAAGGGCCTAGCAATTTTGCTAAAATCCTTGATAAATCTACGGTAGAAACCAGCGTGTCCTAGGAAGGATCTAATGTCCTTAACGCATTTGGGCATGGGAAGCTTAGCAATAACCTCGATTTTGGCTCTATCCACTTCTATTCCTTTCTTGGATATTTCATGACCCAAGACAATTTCATGTTTCACCATGAAGTGGCATTTCTCCCAGTTTAGTGTCAAATATTTTTCAGCACAACGTTGGAGGACGAGTTCAAGATGGTGGAGACATTGAGTGAATGAATCTCCGTAGATGGAGAAATCATCCATGAAGATTTCTAAGAAGCGCTCTACCATGTCAGAGAAAAGACTCAACATGCAACGTTGAAACGTTGCTGGGGCATTGCATAAGCCGAATGGCATTCGACGATAAGCAAATGTCCCAAATGGACAGGTAAACGTGGTCTTTTCTTGGTCCTCAGGAGCGATAGGGATCTGGTTATAGCCCGAGTATCCGTCCAAGAAGCAGTAGTACTCGTGACCCGCTAAACGTTCAAGCATCTGATCAATGAAGGGAAGTGGAAAGTGGTCCTTACGAGTTGCAGCATTTAGTTTCCTATAGTCAATGCAAACTCGAATCTTCGTGGGAAGTCGAGTTTGAACCAACTCTTTGTTCTCGTTTTCCACTACGGTGAAACCAGATTTCTTTGGGACCGCGTGGACAGGACTGACCCATTGGCTATCCGAAATGGGATAAATTATCCCATTGTCTAAGAGTTTTATGATTTCAGCATGACCAGCCTCTTGCATTATAGGGTTTAACCTACGCTGCGGGTCTCTCTTGGGTGTGGCATCTTCATTGAGATGGATGCGGTGTTGAACGATGGTTGGACTTAATCCCTTGATATCAGTCATAGTCCACCCGATGGCTTCCTTATGTTTTCTTAGAATATCTTTCAAATCTTTTTCTTCCCCGTCATTTAAATGGGAGGCAATGATGACGGGAAAGGTCTCTTGTTCGCCTAGATAGGCGTACTTGAGATGCGCAGGAAGGGCTTTCAATTCTAAGGAAGAGGAAGGCTCACTAGAAGGACTAGTCAAATCTGTTGGCTCCATAGTTGGTGAAATCGGGTTTGAAGCCCAATTCACGGCAGAATCTACCACCTGATCGAGATTAAAGTCATCAGACTCTAACTCGAAGTCAATCTCCATTTCTGATTCCAATTCTTCCCCGTGTTCACTTGTCAAGTTCTCAATTTGGTTTACTTCAAAAGTTTGGTCCTCGATGTCACGGGGTTGTTTTCCTAGATGGAAGACATTGACTTCTCTAGTCATGTCTCCAAAGGTTAACCTCATAGATCCATTCCTGCAATTGATGATGGCATTAGCAGTGGCAAGGAATGGTCGACCTAGGATGACCGGAGTTTGAGCCCTACGATTGGAGTTGGACACAGGTTGTGTCTCCAAAACTATGAAATCGACAGGGTATATGAACTCCCCTACCCGAATCAGGACATCGTTAATTTCCCCTTTTGGAACTTTAACAGAACGGTCAGCCAGTTGGATGGTGACTCGAGTTGGACTAAGGTCACCCAACCCGAGTTGTTGATAAACAGAGAATGGAAGCAAGTTGATACTTGCCCCAAATCAAGTAGTGCACGACTAATCTCGGCTTGTCCTATTGTGCAGGCAATGGTAGGGCTACCTGGATCTTTGTACTTGACAGGGATAGGACCCGAAAATAGCTCACTAATATTAGTGGCTAGGAAGACTTTCTTAGGAACATTAGTCTTTCTCTTCTTGGTGCACATGTCCTTAAGAAACTTAGCATAGGAAGGAACTTGTTGGATGGCATCAAGAAGTGGCACATTTATTTTCACTTGATTAAACATCTCTATTATCTTGTCCATGTGCGGATTTTGCTTATTGTTTTTCAGCCTATTCGGAAATGGTACTATAGGCTGGTGCACCTGGCTGGCTGACTTGTCTTTTTCAGACTC
Source organism: Agave tequilana (assembly GCA_038442645.1). Classification (NCBI taxonomy): domain Eukaryota; kingdom Viridiplantae; phylum Streptophyta; class Magnoliopsida; order Asparagales; family Asparagaceae; genus Agave; species Agave tequilana. The sequence goes on along the minus strand of JAVJIF010020452.1, from coordinate 22,534 downwards.
GTCAGATTTGGAAGAGCTTGGATTGGATGAGGTGGAAGCTTGATTGTGGTTGTGCTGAATAGGATTGGTGGGTGTTGACACTTGGTTATCAACTTTCTTTCCTGACCTCAATGTATGCACAACATTACATTGATTGAATGAAGGATCCTCAGCCAAATGAGCTTGTTGGGAATTTCTCGGATTGGTGACTGGCTGACTAGGCAAGGTACCCTTTTGTCTCTCATTCTGTGGGTTGGCTAGTTGGCTCATTTGAACCTCTAACCTCTGAATGGTTTGCATGAGAGTGTCTTGATTTTTCATATATCTCTCCATGTTCCTTTCAAAGTCAGTCATTCTCCTTTCCAATTGAGGATTCTGGAAGGAGGATTGTGGAGATTGGTTAGGAAAGTTCTGTTGATAATTTGGAAAGCTTGGTGGATGGTTGGGAGAATTATTATGGAAATTGGAGAAGTTGGGTTGATGATTGGAAGAATTGTTACCTTGATGGAAGTGGTTAGCATGATTGGATCGTGAATGGTCATTGTTGTTCTGGCTCCATGAGAAATTAGGGTGATTTCTCCAGCCGGGATTGTACGTTGGGGCGTAAGGGTTATTGTTCGGCCTTGAAAAGGCCGCATTCATCGGTTCGTGGTAGGATTGCTGAGCTTGAAACACTGGGCATTCCTCAAATACATGGTTCATGGCTTGACAGTAAGTGCAACCCGGGGGTGGAAATTGGTTCGGGCTGACTTGATTGACTGGACTTGGGTCTTTCGTTTCTAGAGCTTCCAGTCTTCTAGCTAAATTGGCTAACTTAGCCTCATTAGCGATGGACGATTCTATGGAATGGAGACCTCCTTTCGAAGAGATGGAGTTAGGATTCTTAGGGGTCTCACTCGCAGATTCCCATTGGATGGTTTTCTCAGCTAAATTTTCATACAAATCCCATCCCTCATCTTCATCTTTTTGCAAGAAACCCCCTTGGCACATACTTTCTAGGAGGGTTTTGGTGGAATAGTCTAAACCGTCATAGAGAATTTGGCATTGTCGCCATTTCTCTATTCCATGATGTGGACATTGGACAAGGAGGTCCTTAAAGCGTTCAAAGTACCTCCAGAACGGTTCACTAGGCTCTTGCTTAAATTGCATGATCGTCTTCCTAATGAGAGCGGTTTTATGGATAGGATAGAATTTCTTCAAGAAGACCTTGATGAAACCATCCCAAGATGTGATGGAACCGGCTGCTAAGCTGTAGAGCCACTTTTTTGCTAGGTCCTTAAGTGCAAACGGGATAAATCTCAACCTAATAGCATCATCTACAAGGTGTGGGATTTTCATCATAAGACATACTTCCTCAAATTCTCTTATGAAGAAGTAGGCATCTTCGGACTCTAGACCATGAAATTTGGGGAGTGTGTTGATGAATTGAGGCTTGAGCTCAAAATTGTGTTCACCAACCGATGGAAGTGAGATGCATGATGGAAGTGAGGTCCTAATGGGGTAGAACCTATCCTGCAGTGATGTGGATTGAGCCATTACCGGATCTGATCTTGGTTCAAACTCAGGTGGTGATGTGTTTCTAGTCAACCTAGATGAATTAGGGTCTCTCGACCACACTTGCATACACAATCACAATCACAATCACAACAAGTTCAAACAGTAGTCAACAATAAAAATCAACCAAGCCTAGTCTAAGGTATCCTTGACCTAGACAACTCCTAACTGGTTGATTGTCCACAAGAGGTAGAATGTAGACCTTGACTACAAGCTAATCAGCCAGGTCAGGGCAAGTTTGGTGGGAGGTTTTCTGTCAAAAGACGTTCCTTAATTAAATAACCACCGCACTTCGGGCTTTCGGCCCTCAATCCCTTTCCTTGACACTGATTTTACAGGAGTCAATTCCAACACTTTCCCTCTTTAGGATAATCTCCTATTGAGTTCGAGATGTCCCTAAGGCCAACGTCTATCAAATTTTAATTAGGCTTAGGTTGTGCGTGCTTGGAGATGGTTTGTGGGCTAAGGAGGGGTAATGACTTCCCCACCTTATCTTGATTAGGGTTTTGCCCTTAGAATTGATTAGTGCAAGTGTGCAAGATATAGGAAAGTAACATTCAAAAGCAATAACACCCAAGAATGTTTCCTAAACTATATGCTATGCATACATACCTTGTCTCCAGCTCTCTTCAACAGTAATTGTAAAGAAAACGTAATTAGACAAATGCCTAGAATGCAAGTCTAAACGTTTTTTAAACAATTCACAATCATTCAAATTACTGTTGGATTAAAACAGGGATGGTGATAACAAACTAGCACAAATATGACATAAAAAACTAGAAATTTTTGCAAGCAATATGTCCTGCAAAACAAAGTTTTTAGTAGTCCCAAAAAATTTCAGATTTGCAAAGCAATTTCTTGAAATTCTGTTTCCTACTTTCGAGAGTAGGGGTACAGAATTTTCAAGTCTTCTTGGCAAAGCTTGAATGCTAGATCTTGATCTTCAATGTCCCTGAAACAAACACACAAGAGTTGTTAAAACAACTACACCGTTCCCTCCCCGGCAACGGCGCCAAAAATTGATTGCTAAAACAAATGAAACAACCAATAAAGTTAAGAATGTACCGTGTAGCTTGTGGCTAACGGGTCGAGTCCACGAGGAGGGATGCGATAGAAGCGTTTCGGTGAAGTAAATAGAAACAACGAAGTGTGTTAGTTTTTTTTAAGAAAAAGAGAATGGAAGGAAAAGAGATGAAAAAGAGAAATTTCAACTTTCAGAAAAGGATTTGGAGAAAGTGATTTGTAAAAAGCTTTAAGAGTTGTGATGTTGTTTTATAATATGAAATCAAATCTGGGCTTACTATCTTCCTACTCAATTGTCCATTCTTCTCTTAAAGTATTTAGTCCCTCAAGTTCAATTGCAAAACTTAAAGTTAATTCTTTTTAGAAAGCTTTAAGTAAAGCACATAAGATGTGGAAGGGTTGAGTTCTGTTTCTTCGAGAAAGAGTTGGAATCGGATGTTAAAACATAAAGCGCGAAGAAGCAAGGATGAATTAAAAAAGATTCACAAGAAGTTCAAGAAAGAACGGTGAATTCAACTTTCCATTCCCATCATCATGTGCCTTCAAGAACACTTTCCAAGAGAAAGGCTTTTAAGGGAGGCATGCATATGAGTCATCGGGATTTTTCTTTTAAAAACAGAAGAAAACAAGAGAGATTCCGATAGCAAGCCCAGAAAAAGCGTTTAGTTACTCATGGAAAACGAAGAACACAACGACATAATAACAGCATACCGTACTGCAAGTGAAAGAGAAGTCGGCTCGTCCTTTTGTATTGCTGTCACTTCAACCTTCAAGTACAAGCTCTCTGTCCTCTCTCTCACAAGTTTTTAAAACTGGATTACAACTTAAAAAGCAAGATTACAACTTGAATTCTAGCTAACAAAGAACCTAGATCCTAAGAAAATAAAAGCAAAGTTTAATCCTAGTCTTCGCCCCTTTTTCCCTTGCTGAACGAGGTATTTATAGCCAAAAACCCCAAAATCAGGATCCCGGGAACGTTGGGGGAGCAAACGCTCCCCCAACTGAAGTTGTTAGGCCGCGGAAACGCGGCTTTTGCCGCGTTTCCGCGGCCTTGGTGTGGCCAGGTGGCCACACCAAGAGTGAGGGCATTCCTGGTTTGAAGGGGAGCTCGTATCTTCAGCCTGTTTCCTTGTTGCTGCTTCAACCGCTGACTGAATCAGCTTTTGATTTCCTTGGCTTCGATTCCTCGATTTAGGGAGAGATTTTCTCAACCCTTTGATAGCCCAGATTTCTTCACTTCGAGTTTATTCTGAATTAATTCAGAATAAAATGGGCTTTTGGGCTTGTTCCTCATTTATTTCTTTGAGCATTTGGGCCTACATTTAGCAAAGAAAAAGACACTTATTAATATCATTTATTAGCAAATAAGTATGGTAAAGTGACAACATGTATGCAATGTATGTGACAAATCATGTATCTACTAGTGCCGCTAGAGCATATTTCTTTGTATTTTGGAGGCAGGATACATGACTGATGTGGAAGCCTTCGAATGTATTAGTCAACTGAATGGTTGCATGATGATAAGGTACGAGGTCTTCATGGCGGACCTCATATTCACCCTTAACTTGGTTGATGATCAACTTGGAATCACCATAAGCTTCAAGATATTGTACCCCCATTTGTTGAGCAAGGTGGAGGCCAATGAGAAAAGCATTATACTTAGCTACATTATTGGAACAAGGCTCTGTTAACGAGAATGCACGAGGGAGGACGTGATTCTCAGGTGAGATAAATACCACCCCCACTCCATCAACGATCTTGCCTTTTGGTCTAGTTTTTGATGTGCCATCAAAGAACAATTGCTATACATCATCGCTTGAAGTTATGCTGGCTTTGATAACTTCATCCGAAATTTCTTCATGTAGTTTAGGAGATTCTGGAACTGGGTGAGCGGCCAGGAAGTCCGCGAAAGCCTGACCTTTGATTGCTTTCTGGTCTACGAAGGTCATACATATTGGGACAACAGTATAGCCCAATTAGCCAATCTGGAGTTCAGGGAACTTGGCTTTGTCATGACATTCTGAAGAGGATTGACTCTTGAGATAACATGAATAGTCTTCCCGACCAAGTAATGCCGCATCTTCTGGATGGCAAAGACAAGAGCGAGATACTCCTTTTTGACCCGGTTGTAGCGACTTTCTGTGCCAATCAAGGTTCTATTGAGATAATAGATGGCCTGCTCGGTGCCTTCATCATTCTTCTGTGTGAGCAGAGCACCTAAAAATGGTACATGGCCCTTACATATAGTTAGAATGGTTTCCCTGCAACAGGAGATACTAGGACTGGAGGCTTCGTGAGGTATGTTTTGATATCCTCAAACGTATTTTGACAAACATCATCCCAGACAAAAGATACGTCTTCCTTCATTAGGTGCGTGAATGGTTGATAGCAACCCGACATGTTTACAATAAACCTTCGGATGTAAGCTGACCTGCCTTGAACATCTCAGAGTTCTTTTAGATTCTTTGGAGGCTGCATGTTCTGAATAGCTTTGATCTTGTCCGGATGAAGATGAATTCCTCTAGATGTGACAATGAATCCCAAGAACTTGCCACTTGAAACTCCCAAGAAAGACTTTGTCGGGTTCATTTTTAGCTGGTGAACCCGCATGAGATCGAACATTATTCTCAAATCATGGAGATTGCTATTCTTGTCGCGACTTTTGATTGCAATATCATCAACATAACACTTTACTGTCTTTTGCAAGTGATCACGAAAGATTGTGCTCATTAGAAGCTGGTAGGTGGAACCTGCGTTTTTTTAAGCCAAATGGCATAACCGTATAGCAAAACACACCCAACGATGTTCAGAATGATGTATGCATTTCATCATCCGGGTATATCTTGATTTGATTGTACTCTGAGAAGCCATCCATAAATGACATCCTTTCGAAACCACACGTGTTATCAATCATGACATCCGTGATGGGTAATGAAAATTCATCTTTAGGATAGGCTATATTAAAATCACAAAAGTCAATACAGACTCGGATCTTTTCGTTCTTTTTAAGGACGGGTACAATGTTAGCATCCTAATCTGGGAGCTGTTCCTCTCGAATGAAGCCACGTTCGATGAGTTTCTGAACCACGACTTCAATTGCCTCCATGATATCAGGTCGGAACTGTCGTTGTTGTTGTTTGACTGGGTTAGCATCCGGCTTGATGTTTAGGTGATGCATCGCCACCTGAGGGTCGAGACCAGGCATGTCTTCATAGCTCCAAGTAAAGACATATATATAATCCTTTATCAGGCCTATAAGGTCTTGCTTCTCTTTCGGCGACAAACTTTCATGTATAGAGATGAGCTTTGGTGCTTTTGATCACCAACATCAATTTGAATCACTTTATCATTTGTAAGAGGATCGCATTGTTCAAAATGCTTCTCCCATTGAAGATTCAATTGTTGAGCCCAGGGATCAGTGTCGAATGGCTCAATGTCCTCTTCTGGTTCCACCTGACTGGTCGAGATCATATTGACGAAGAGTTTCTTGAAGGCAACCCCTATGCTTTCATCGGATTCTCAACCTGATGAATATGAAGATGTGACGGCAGAGACTTTTCAGATTCCAAATCCGATTGAACGGATGGAGTGGTGTACCCCAAACCCCTGCGAGTCTGATCGTAGTAGTTGGTCGGCTTTCCTTTTGGTACGAAAAGTTGTAAAAGGATGTGTCGTCCTCTTCCAAAGTTCAGGCCTTCTTCTCGCCTAAGTCGTATCCCATTTCTTTCATCATACGGTGCGTTGACCGTGCATAGTGAAAGAATTGTGGGGACTCTAAGTCTTTATCTAAGTTGTTGAATGGAGTAATCCAATATCGAACTCTGCCAAATATAATGGGCGACTGGTCCTTCTTAGAAGATGGGACTACAAATACAGATCCATCATACTCTTCTATATGCATGCACGCTGTTGACATAGACAGAGGAAAGTACAGGGGGCTCATGTCAATTGGACTATATACATCATCACAACATGAGAAATAATCGAAATTGATATTTTCATTAAGATCCATTCATCGCCGTTATCGGCGGAGTTATTACAATCAGGATCATCCATGTTGGCCCAAAGGCCTTCCACTCTAGTTTTGATGATGATTAACTCATGTAGTTATGTGTACTAATAATCTTGTAATGTTTAAGTTTCAGATATTTAACAAGATATTAGTTGGTGAAAGCTTCCACACATCTTTCACATGTTGATTCAAGAGCCCGCGCATCAAAGATCATACATTGCACTTGCTCGGTGAATCAAGAGTTTTTGGATCGAGCCGACTTGGAGATTGCGCTCTAGCTTAGAGATTGCGCTCTACAAGAAGACTTAGGTATCCATAGTTTTAGTTTGGGTTTAGATCCTAATTGTAAAGATTAGAATAGTATGATAAGCTCAAGTTCACAACACACACCTTTCATGTTTTGATTTTCGGTTTTAGGTTTAACCGATCTTAGTTTTCATGAATAGTTTTTTATCAAAACAAGTTTACATGGTTTATGTATATTAGATTTGTTCTATATACATGCATGCTTCAATTGTTTAGACAAATTTTGTTTGATAATCTATTCCATGTGTTTTATGTTTTGGTATTTACAATAAAACATATTTTTGGACTTAATGACAAAAATCATGATATATATATGTTTCTTGTATATTGAATTTTATTCATATACAATATGCTTCAAAGTGTTTAAATATCATATTTTTGTATCATGGATGAGTTTTAGACAATGTGTATTTTCTATTCAAAATACAAGGTTTTAGAAAATACGGTTTTTGGTTTTTGGCAAAATTTCTATGACACAAAAATAGTCAAATATGTTTGATATTTGTGTTAGGATTTTTAACACAAGTTTGTATTTTAATATAAAATGATAAAACTATTTTTGTGGAATTTTAGAAATTTTGTGGGATTTATTGGAATATTTTTTTTTACCTCAGTTTTCTGACCTATTTGCTGCCTGCCAGGCTAGTTCGGTCGACCGTAACGGTCGACCGCATGTAGCCGGTCGACCGTCACGGTCGACCGACGGCGTGCACAAACCTGTGCACGTTTCTGGCACAGTCAGCGGTCGACCGGGACGGTCGACCGGAGCAGAATAGTCTGCTCTCTGGATTATTCGGTCGACCGGGCCGGTCGACCGTTAGTTGCCAACGGTCAAAAATTGACCGTTGGACGGTCGACCGGGCCGGTCGACCGGGAGGGTAAATCTGGCAAATTTCTGTCAACGGCTATTTTCTGATAATTGCCTATAAATACCCCATTTGCAAGAGTTTTTCTCTAAGAATTTTTGTGCGAAATTTTTCATACTCTCTGGTGTTTTTACAGCAATCAAAAGAAGTTTTTGAGCTCAAATTGAACAATACATTTGGTGTTTTTGTTAGGGTTTGGAAAATCAAAGAAAGGGTTTTTGGGAAAGGATTTTGATTGAACTTCTCTATCTTTGTTTCAGTTTTTCCCAGGATTTTTCTTTATGATTTCTGATTTCCATTCCTTTGGTTTTCTCCACACTTGAGCAAAAATCTACTATCTATATCTACAGGATATTTGTGTGGGAAAAGATATTGTTTGTGGTTGTTGTTTGAAACCACTTAGTTGTAAACCCATTTCTTGCTTTGTGCCATTTCCCTCATTGTGTTGAGGAGGTTGTGCAAATTGGGTTGTGAGGAGTTTTGTGTAAGCTTGGTGCTAATCCCTCAAGTTGTGAGGTGATTGTTTGTTGTATTGGAGGAGTGCCTCAAGAAGGAGGTTGAGATTGTAAGAAGGGGAGTTGGAACTCCTTGTAATTGTGATTGCCCCAAATCCTCGGTGGAGGTTCCCTTAGTGGGAGTCCTTAGTGGACAAGCTAGTGGATTGGAAATCCTTCTGGGGAAGGCGGGGAGTAGAGCTGGGTGCTCGAACCTCGATAACATATCCTTGTGTTTGCGATTGGTTTACATTCTTGCAATTCTTGCTCATCATACTTACTTGCTTGCATTCATCTTGTGATTCTTGATTGTGATTGTTATAGCTTTAAATTTTTAAATTGCCCTTTGATTAGCATTATCACCTATTCACCCCCCCCCCTCTAGCTGTTTTTCAATTGGTATCAGAGCTAGTGCTCCTGATATTTAGGTTTAACCACCTAGGAGTGATCTTGGTTTGCTAATCTTCATTTGCATTTTCATTTGCACTCATACTAGTTTGCACTCATGGCTAGCCCTCCTATGTTTGACCACTTTAGACTTGATACTTGGAAGGTGGACATGACTAGGCATTTAAAAACACTAGGTCATCTAGTTTATCAAGCCATTACCATAGAATCCCTCCCAAATACTAGTAAGCATAAGAAGGCCAATGCACTTGCACTTCAAACACTTAGAGCATCTTTTGATAATAATCTCTTACTTGTTTTTGATAGTTTTAACTCGGCTTTTGCAGTTTGGAGCGTCTTGACATCTCCGGAGCTTCCAAGGATCATCAACAATATGAGGAGATCTAGGAGAGATGTATCCGAAGAGCCTTGTTTCATGGCATATGGGAATGACTCCCATGAGGTACAATCGGACTCTCAAATACATGATAACTCTAGCTCTTATTGCCATGGATGTTTTGAGATTCAAAATTTAAATGTTGAACTTGCTTCTAAGCTTGAAAAATACTTGGAAAAACATAACTCTTTGAAAGAAAAACATTTTGATTTACAAAAGGAAATGAAGGATTTATGCTCTACTTTTGAAACCGTTTTGCAAGAGAAGGAAGAGATTACTAGTGAATGTGACTCACTAAGATCTCAACTAGACATTGCTTTAAAAGAAATTGAAGTTTTAAAAGGCAAAAATGATTGTGATGATATTTTGGAGCACAATGAGATTTTATCCTCAAGATTGGATTGTGTTTTCAAAGAAAACCTTACTTTGAAAAATAAAATTGATTCTATTACTAAAGAATTGAATTTGGTTTTGTCTAAAAATGAATCTTTGCAAAATGATATTGATTTGCATGTTTGTCATGCTAATGTAGCTTCTACTTCTTGCACTCCTATAGCATGTTCCACTTTGTCTTCTAGCATAGAAAATGATATAAATAATTTGAAGAAAAGTGTTGATTGTTTGGGCTCCACCTTGAGCCATTGTGCCATGAATCACACACGTTTGGAAACCTTGATTCGCAAGAAACAAGTTCCAACCTTGCATGCACACCCATCTAGGCATACACATGCTTCCCATGATCACCATCATCATATGTATGCTCACGTGTACACATGTACACATTGTGGTCGAAAAGGCCACCTTGCTAGATTTTGTTATGATCGCATTTATCATGAAAATTTAGCAACTAATTTTGTTTGGGTGAGAAAAGAAACTAACCCCCGTGGACCCACTAGAAAATGGGTACCAAAAATCACCTCTTTGGCTTTTGATGTAGGTGGGAGCTCTCGCATCACGTGAGAGTGGAGGTACCTTGAGGTGGATGCGTTCCGAGCTTGAATGAGAACTATTTGGATGCTTCACTCTCAAGGAGATTAGGTGGAGATGACCACCATGTTTTGGAGAACTAGAGATGCACCTTCATTGGTTTTGGTATCATTCTCTAACTCCCATTTATTATTTACATGCTTTTTTAGATCATTCATTTATAGCATGTTGTGTTTTGATGTTCATTAGACTTGAGATATACATGTTTAGTTACTTGAGCACCCATGTTTCATATGGATCTATATTTAGTGTTCACTTCTTGTTTAAGCTAACATGTATGCCCTAGATCTAATGCACATGCATATGCATAATGATCATATGATGTTCATGATTCCATGATTTTTGTTTAGATGATTATATGGATGTTTGTGATATATCTTGTGTGCATTTCATCATTGCACTTTATTCATTCTTTGTTCGATCAATTCTCATACAACAAGGTTGCATTGCGCACCTCTAACCCATTCAAGGGGAATCAGGAGGAAGGAGTTCAGAACCCTTCAGGGGTATACGGCTCTTAGTCTTGTTTTGAGAGATCGTTGCATCATACATCCATCTTAGTTTTAAAAGGTCATTAATACTTCATATTTTTGATTAATATGTTCATATTGATTTTTGACCCGTTTTATGCCTCATGATTTGATTACTTGCTTGAATGTTAGTTTTCATTAAGACTAGGATTTATACTTGTACAACTAGTGAGCTACAAATAGACCTTTATATATTTGTGCTTGAACGCTCATTTGTAGTCATTTGATGTACTAGTATAGTCTAGTTTTGATGATTCTTGCATTTGACTTGTATTCATCATATTTTGTCTTAACTTCATGTATATGTCTATCTTATCCAAACTATTGAGTATACATGTACATCCTTGAGCCACGTGCCTTCATGCACATACTTTTGTGGACTCATTGTGTTTAGGATATGTATGTATACTTTAGTTTGTACATGACATACATATGCCTTGAAGTTTAAATCATGTTTTGATGATTTTCATGTTTTTAGGTGATTTCACATTTATGATGAATATCATGTTTTTAAGATGATTTCAATAGGTGATTTCACATCTTAGATAGGTTTCATGTTTTTGAAAATTTCTTTTGGTAAAAGTAATTTAATTTATCATGTGTAAATGTTTTAAAGGAATTTCAATATTGAGCTTGATTGTCCATTTTCATGATAAGTGTGTTTCACATATATCCTATACACTCACCTTATTAGTTTTCTCATGACCTTGTTTTCATGAGTATTAGATGGGCTTTATGGATTTTGAGTGTTGATGATCATGTGATTTACATGTCCTTCATGAAATATATTTTGATTTATTGAAGAATTTTGTATTAGTTGATTCATATAACCAATTGTGATATTCTTCATGAGGTAGAGATTTTCAACAAACTATATTTCCAAATCTATTTTTGAAAACTCCTACCATCAAAGGGTGGTTGGATGGGAGATCATGTTCATGTATGCTTTATAATGAAAATCATTTTAAACTTGCACATGATTGGGTGGTAGTGAATATGAGATATACACTTGATCTTATTGTTGTTTTAATTTGTATCATTGAATTCTTTCAATTGGTATCTAATCTTGACATCCTTTTGTATACTCATATATGTTTTGTTTTATATATATGTATGCATACACTTCATATAGTATCAATTTACAATTGGTATCTCTGTATCAAATTTCAATTGATATCTATCTTTTACATACATATATAGATGATTTATTCGTGCTTCAAGATATCACAAATTTTGTTTATGCTTAGCTTGATCTTTTCAAATTGAAACAATGTTAAAGCAAATTTTCAATTGATTTAATTTTCAATTGGTATCTTATTTCAAGCATATGCATATTTCATTTGGTATTTCATAAAGGGGGAGAAAACTAGTATTTTATTTTTTTTAATTGGCATCTTATCTCTCATTTGATATTTTGTTTGGTATTCCACTCCTTTGCTTTATGATAGAAAATAAAGATTTCATTTGGCAAAGAATAATTGTTTCATTTGGTATCAAGATTTTTTTTTTTTAAGGAAATTCAAAATTAGTATTGTTTAATTCCAAAATTGGTATCTAGTTTGTTTGTTTACAATTGGTAGGTTATTTGTTTACTTACTAATTGGTATCAAGATTTTCATTTTTTTGTGTTTTCAATTGGTATATGTTCTCGTTTTGATTTCAATTGATTTGTTGTTTTTCAATTGGTATCAATATACACTTCATTGCCACATTTTTTTTGGTATCATATTTGATTTGACCCTTTATTAGCTCTTTGCTTTAAAGGGAGAAAAATTTAGTGTTTTTGCTTTTATTTTAACCCTTTTTGATGATTGACAAAAAGGGGGAGAAGAATTTGAGTTTTATATGCATATTTGTGTTTGCATATAGTTTACATTTGATGAAAAGAAGCCTTGTTTATATGCATGTCTATGCATGTTTTATGTGCATGTTTTATGTTTCATTTTTATTGATATCAAGAGTATGTTTTGGTAATTTAGTTGTTTTGTTTTAATTGGAATCAATAGCATGTTTCATATGCATATTCATTTTATGTCAAGAACCCTGTTTATATGCATCTTATTGTTTGTTTATTCCTATGCATGAGTTAAGGGGGAGCTTCTTTGAAGCTTTACTTTAATTCATGCATATATAACTCCATGAGTTTTGTCATCATCAAAAAGGGGGAGATTGTTGGCCCAAAGGCCTTCCACTCTAGTTTTGATGATGATTAACTCATGTAGTTATGTGTACTAATAATCTTGCAATGTTTAAGTTTCAGATATTTAACAAGATATTAGTTGGTGAAAGCTTCCACACATCTTTCACATGTTGATTCAAGAGCCCGCGCATCAAAGATCATACATTGCACTTGCTCGGTGAATCAAGAGTTTTTGGATCGAGCCGACTTGGAGATTGCGCTCTAGCTTGGAGATTGCGCTCTACAAGAAGACTTAGGTATCCATAGTTTTAGTTTGGGTTTAGATCCTAATTGTAAAGATTAGAATAGTATGATAAGCTCAAGTTCACAACACACACCTTTCATGTTTTGATTTTCGGTTTTAGGTTTAACCGATCTTGGTTTTCATGAATAGATTTTTTATCAAAACAAGTTTACATGGTTTATGTATATTAGATTTGTTCTATATACATGCATGCTTCAATTGTTTAGACAAATTTTGTTTGATAATCTATTCCATGTGTTTTATGTTTTGGTATTTACAATAAAACATATTTTTGGACTTAATGACAAAAATCATGATATATATATGTTTCTTGTATATTGAATTTCTATTCATATACAATATACTTCAAAGTGTTTAAATATCATATTTTTGTATCATGGATGAGTTTTAGACAATGTGTATTTTCTATTCAAAATACAAGGTTTTAGAAAATACGGTTTTTGATTTTTGGCAAAATTTCTATGACACAAAAATAGTCAAATATGTTTGATATTTGTGTTAGGATTTTTAACACAAGTTTGTATTTCAATATAAAATGATAAAACTATTTTTGTGGAATTTTAGAAATTTTGTGGGATTTATTGGAATATTTTTTTTTACCTCAGTTTTCTGACCTATTTGCTACCTGCCAGGCTAGTTCGGTCGACCGTAACGGTCGACCGCATGTAGCCGGTCGACCGTCACGGTCGACCGACGACGTGCACAAACCTGTGCACGTTTCTGGCACAGTCAGCGGTCGACCGGGACGGTCGACCGGAGCAGAATAGTCTGCTCTCTGGATTATTCGGGTCGACCGGGCGGTCGACCGTTAGTTGCCAACGGTCAAAAATTGACCGTTGGACGGTCGACCGGGCCGGTCGACCGGGAGGGTAAATCTGGCAAATTTCTGTCAACGGCTATTTTCTGATAATTGCCTATAAATACCCCATTTGCAAGAGTTTTTCTCTAAGAATTTTGTGCGAAATTTTTCATACTCTCTGGTGTTTTTACAGCAATCAAAAGAAGTTTTTGAGCTCAAATTGAACAATACATTTGGTGTTTTTGTTAGGGTTTGGAAAATCAAAGAAAGGGTTTTTGGGAAAGGATTTTGATTGAACTTCTCTATCTTTGTTTCAGTTTTTCCCAAGGATTTTTCTTTATGATTTCTGATTTCCATTCCTTTGGTTTTCTCCACACTTGAGCAAAAATCTACTATCTATATCTACAGGATATTTGTGTGGGAAAAGATATTGTTTGTGGTTGTTGTTTGAAACCACTTAGTTGTAAACCCATTTCTTGCTTTGTGCCATTTCCCTCATTGTGTTGAGGAGGTTGTGCAAATTGGGTTGTGAGGAGTTTTGTGTAAGCTTGGTGCTAATCCCTCAAGTTGTGAGGTGATTGTTTGTTGTATTGGAGGAGTGCCTCAAGAAGGAGGTTGAGATTGTAAGAAGGGGAGTTGGAACTCCTTGTAATTGTGATTGCCCCAAATCCTCGGTGGAGGTTCCCTTAGTGGGAGTCCTTAGTGGACAAGCTAGTGGATTGGAAATCCTTCTGGGGAAGGCGGGGAGTAGAGCTGGGTGCTCGAACCTCGATAACATATCCTTGTGTTTGCGATTGGTTTACATTCTTGCAATTCTTGCTCATCATACTTACTTGCTTGCATTCATCTTGTGATTCTTGATTGTGATTGTTATAGCTTTAAATTTTTAAATTGCCCTTTGATTAGCATTATCACCTATTCACCCCCCTCTAGGTGTTTTTCATCCAGATATGCTGTAATCGTTTTCTCATCAAAAGAAACTGTTGGATGTTCTCCTGATTCTGAGTCAGCCTCTTTGCCATTATCGATGTCATCAGGCAACGAATTTTTTATCACTTTACCGTTCTCTGTATAAAGTAGGGAATAGGTGAAGTAGTTTTCTACCACTTTGAATGGTTGCATTTCTGCGACGAACACCGTCCTGACCATTGCCTTGTCATCCACATATTTGAAGCATTGATGGAGTGTGAAGGCACAATCCAGTTAGCATAGATCCAAGGTCACCCGAGAAAAAGGTTGTAGGTCATGTCGACGTCAATGACGTAGCATGACACTTCTGATTTCAAGTCTCCAATTTGACGCCAGAGACGAATCTTGCCCAAAGGATGACTACTCCCGGTGTTGAAGTCATATATTGTTGTAGTCGTGGTTGACAACTTACTCAGTGGGATACGGAGAAAATAAAGCAGTCTCTTAGGAATAATGCTTATAGCGGACTCAGGATTAACTTGTATTCTCTCGATATGTATAGACCCAATGTATCCTGTATAGTATAAGGGCTTATCATGTTGGTTGTCTTTGAGGAGCATATCTTTAGGAGTGAAGGTGATGCAAGGCACTTGCTGTTGTATCAGATGACATCGGGGGTATGAAGCTCCATATTCTTTTGTAAGGATAGGTACTTGCGTGAGAAATGATTCTGAATTAACAAGAGCATCCCTGAGTGCCTCTCTCGTCTTATTGGAGAGGCGGAGTAGCTCATGCAGAGTAATACGAGCTGAGATACTGGCCAATTGTGCCAATATGTCAAAGTGGAAGGAAGTATTAGTCCTCTGGAAGGATTCTTCTTCAAAGATTCATCAAAGCGAATCTCCTTCTGCTTTTCTTTGTCATTTGGTGCGGGGCCTGGACAGGTGCAGCGATTCCTGATGTCATTGGTTAGGATGTTCTATCAGCTGTCTGATCGTACTATCGCAAGTACTATTTACTAGATCGTGTGCCCACCGGCTGCGATGTAGAAGGTTGTGCTGCTAAGGCAAGCTCTCTCCCTCTGAGTCGCTGAGAGAGGCGACAGTCACAGAGTCGTCATCTACCACGAGGGAGATGGCATTGCATGACTTTCCTTTGAGCTTGGACTTGTTGGTTTCCCATTGCTCATTTTTGACAATATCTAGGTGGACCCACATGATTTCGCCAAACTCTGTCGTGATCGGGATGATGCCTTTTGCTTTCTGCTGTTCAGCCATAGGGTTGATGAGATCCAATCTTGCCTCAGAAATTGGGACCAATCCGTCTTGGACAGTCATCTTGGGAATGTCCCAAAGTTAAGAGTCACCATGTTGGCGGTGACTTTCTTTTATTCTAATTTGAGAGTCAGAACTCCAGCATCTATCAGGGCTTGGATCTTATCTTTGAGGACATAGCACCTGCTTGTAGGGTGATGTACTATACTATAAAAGAGGCAGTAATTTAGATCAGTTGTACGCCTTACTTCATTAGGTCGCCGAGCTTTAGGTAACTTAAGCTTGTTACTCTTGTGTAGCAAATGAAAAATTGCTATCACCTGCTCATCTTTGAAAGAGTGCACCTTTTGTGGGAATTTAAATTCCTGATTGCCGTTGGTGTTACTCTTCTTCTTTGATTGTGTTGTTCCTGATAGCTCAACGGCCATGGTCTCTTTCCCCTTCGATTGAGAAGATTGGGCTGCATCACGCCCCTTGGTGTTGACTCTTCACTTATTTTTAGGGACTGAGGGCTCAAACTTTTTAGCCGATTTCTCAGCTATCTCAGCTTGCTCAACAAGCTCCTTTCATGTATGGGCTTTGACAGCTCCCATACGAACTTCTATTATATCTAAGAAGTTATGCCAACATGTCTGGAGTAACATGGGTAACGACATGCCTGCAGGGCATATAAGTGAAAGGTTACAGAACCTCTCAATGTATTCCCGCACAGATTCTCCTCCTTTTTTGTACTGTTGAGAGGAGCTTGTCCATAGTCACCTTGGCATCGTCTTTGTAGAATCAAGAGAGAAACGTGGTTTCCAGGTCAACCTAAGAATTGACGAAGCCGCTAGGAAGGCTCCTAGACCAGTCAAAGGCTACTCCCCTTAAGAGTGTCGATGAACAGTCTTGCCATGATGGCATCATTATCTATCACGTTACCAGTTTGAGACCGGAAGTAATAGATATGTTGGTTGGGCGAGCCCTTGCCATTGTACGTATGCAATGTAGGTGGTTTAAACTTGGGTGGGTATGGTACTGAATCCTACTCCGGGTAAGGACGAGTCATCCCCACCTTCTTCAGTTCATCCCTCTGGGTTAGGGAAGCAATCTGAGCCTGGATGTCTTTAATGACCTCGGCATCAATTGAGTAGCTTTCCTTTGACTTCTCAGTCTTAGGACGCTCATCATCGTTATGCTCCTCATCGTTATGATTGTTGTCGGTGTCATTGTATTCCAGTTAGTCAAGAGCTGAACGAGCATCTGCTGGATGTTATCCAAGTCTTCTTGTTGAGCCCTGGAAGTCTGCTCTTCTGCCTCCATCTGCCGACGGAGGTCATCATCATTATTATCGGCCATGTTAGCAGACACAAAACTCTTCCGCACCGAGCTGATTATGGCAGAAGAGGCATATCTGCTGGCTTCCTCCTCATCATCCAACCATTGAAAAAGATTTCTCAATAGTGTAGGCTAAACAGCTCTAGTTGACGAAGAAGGTTGTCTATAATCATAGGGTATTGCTACCCTAGAGCGAGTACCCTGGAAGGTACCCTCTTAGTTCACCAGACCCTGACTCAAGTCGGGGTTATAGTAGGAGCCCAGGGAGCTGGATGAAGGAGTAAAAGTTCCTCATCTCCGTCTTCAGGCCCGAAAAGATCCCTCCCTCTGCTTATCATGTTAACAAAGGCGGCCATTAGATGGGTCACCTTTGTTGCCTTCTTTTTTTGCAGCTTGGCCTTCTCAGCAGTCTGAGCTGATATTTGGTCGAATACGGATCGATGACTTGGAGTAGAGACTGTTTGGACCTTTCCTAGGCAGTAATGGACAGAGTGTACCGTCACAAGTTGACACCTTGTTGTCCGTAGTATGATGACGAGATGTGAGCGGGTTCCTCCGAGCAAAATTTTCGCTTTTTGCTCTGATAATTTTTCAAGTTTGTGTTAACTGGACCCAACCTATCCATCACAGAGACCCGAGGAGACTGAAAGTTAGCCCTGTTAGGGTAAGAAGCCTTAGGCCTAGGGGTTAGCTTCGCCTTTTGACCATAGGCGAGGCTAAGGTAGCTTAGCCTAAGGGGGCAGCTTCGTAAGGTGAGGCTACTGTTCTAGTTCTGCCCTTGGAGGTGAACTTAGCTCTGCCGTGCAGAGTTCTTCCCGCAAGCTTGGTTAGAAAAGCTTTGATGTTAGCACTCAGTCGAGTTTTACCTCTAGCCTTGTGGCAGAGTACTTTAGCACTTAGTGCTGAGAGCGACGTTGGATCAGAGACGTTGTTAGCACGCACAGGTGCTCTGGTGTTAGCCTCGCATGTGGCACTTTTAAACACCGCCCAAGAGTGTTATTGAGGCAAGCAGGGCTGCAGTAGCCTCGTTGTAAGCACAAGGTGCTTTAGGTTAGCCTCGCGTGATAGGCGAAGCTGAGGAGCAAAGGGAGTCTTGTAATCCAAGACTATCTTAGCTTCATGAGAAGCTGATTTGAGAGAGGCAAGGGTGGACTTTGCAATCCATATAGCCTTGGCAGAGGCTATTTTAGATTCACATGAAACCCTTGAAGGCTTGCGCGCAACGCTAACATGCTAGCGCGGGGCTAACTTAGTCCCAGTTGGGACTGTGATAGGCTCGTGCAGAACCAATTTAGGCTTGTGCAGAGCCTGGTTAGCCTCGCGTAAGGCAGAATTAGGCTCATGGAGAACCTCCGTAGCCTAAATAGAGACTTACTTCTCAGACGTAGCCAAGGGAACATTTGTTATGCTGACCTTCTGTGCTTACGCACACGTAGGGATTTTTACTACCCCTAACGAGAAGTTGTTCGAACTTTTCTTGGTCAAAATTAATGACCAATGTTTCAGCAATAGACCCCAGGGTCTAATCGTCGCATTGCAACACCTGATTCTCAACAGTGAAGAATAAAGACCCAAGCAGAGTCGCCATCTTATTTTCCATTGAAAGTCAATAAGGGAAAACTTACAGAATATCGAGAAGCAAGATTACAAGTAATTAAAAGAAAAAGAAAATTAAAGTATATCTCCTCTTTCTGAAAAAAGTGTACCGGTGGGAGTCTGATCTGCGCGCGACCACTTTGTCCCATTGATGATGCGAGCGATCGATCTTCGAATGCTACTGCTTAGGAATTCTTCTCGCCTGGTTCCCGAGATTCCTAGAAAAAAAAGGTCTTGAAGTATCAACACCTTGGACTTATAGATGTAATTCTCTGGAGCTTCTGGGAAATAAGAAAAAGCCAGCCTTATTAACTCTCTCGATGCCTTCCTGCCTCTCCTGTTCTGCTTTCCTTTTGATTCCCTCTCTTGATCTCCTCACTCTTACTTCTCTGATCCCCCCCCCCCGCAGCTCATTCTCAGATGAACTATTTATAAGTAAGCTCTGGAGGGGTGTAATCACCTCTAGAATTTAACCACGACTGATAACAGTCAGCGAGCCTCACGCCCAAAGCTATTTTGAGCTTCGCGCTAGGCTATAACACTCGCTCTAGGCTAAATGTTAGTCTCATGCGGGGCTAGACAGGCTCGCGCGAGCCTAAAAAAAGCATATTGACCCGGTCGTTTCACTGAACGTTGGGCGAAGTAGGCGGGTGTAAGCGCCCACTTAAAGTGGCATTAACCCCACTAACGTAGAGGGGTTAGCCCACTAAATATTAGGTCAAATATTTGACCTGGCCAGGCCTCTCGTAGAGGCGTAGAAAGCCTCATGCGAGGCTGGATGTAGCCTCGTACGAGGCTAGGCTTAGCTCCGCACGCGGATCTAAAAGCTCTTAATTAGAGCTGTTACGACTTCGGTGAAATTAGGAAAATAGCCCTGTGCGGCTATGTTGAGCTTCAGGCGAAGTTAGCACTTGGCTCGTTACTGAGCTTTGAAGGGCTTCAAGGCGAAACTAGATAATTTAGCCTCTGGAGTGAGGTTAGCACCTTGGGCTCGCGCCAGACTGAGTATTGAGCTAACTCAACCTCAAAAAGCAGTATTTGGCCTGCTGTTTGCTTCACTGGATCAACGGGGCCTGAGCTTCTGCTTTGTGCCTCGGGATATGTTGAGTTGGTCATCAGCTTGTCCGCGGCTTATCTTATGTAGATGTCGACAAGTTGGACATCGTTCTGACAAGTTGAAAAGTTGTATGGGAGTTTGTCTTTTTTAATGTGTCAACATGGTTGAGAGGATTGGTTGAGACATTTAGTATCATACAGGATTTAGTTCGGTTTCATTGCGACAGTTAGAGTGCGATTAATCTCGCTAAGGATCACAAGTATCACAAGCGGACGAAGCACATTGATGTGAGGTATCACAAGATACCTCAGTGGATCGTGGATGATAAGATGATCGATTTAGTAAAGATCAGCACAAAGAAGATTCCAGTAGATATGATGACAAAGACAATCCCGATAGAGAAGTCCAAAGCATCTCTAAACTTCATCAAGGTTCTCCAAAGATAAAGTTGCGAACGGGCTCTTGGGAGGGAGCCATGTGAAGTCACAAAAGGGGGAGAAAGCAATATGAATAAAGTGGAGGCCAATTTCTACGAAGGGACTCAATGAACATGAGTCAAGGTGGAGATTGTTAGAATTTGGAGTGCTTCATATTTATTAGAGAAGAATTCAGTTTCAGGTGGAGGTATTACAAGCTTCACAAATCAAGCACGGACATGTACATGCATTCTGACTAATAGGTCTTATTAGTTGACTAGGTCTTAGGCTAGTCGACTGATACTTTGGTATAGTCGACTACGTCCTGCAATAGAAAGTTCGATTCTCAGATTGCATTACAGTAGTCCACTAGGTTCTGGGTATAATTGACTAATACTTTGTATTAGTCGACTAGTGAATTTTCCTAGTCGACTAATATTGAATTCTGGCAGTTTCTTAATACGGTCATGTTTCTTGTTTTAGTTTGGATCAGGGTTTGATTGATTATTAGAGTTTGTATGATTAGGATCATCCTAGGTGCTTATATAAACCCCTTGGGGGTGTCTTTTGAAGGTGTGTCAAGAATTCAAGAGAATTTCAGATTTTCACCATTGAGAGTTGTGTGTGTGTGTGAGAGAGAGATCTTCTTGTATTCTTGCATTTTCTTCTCTGTTTTCAATAAAATTTCTCCCCTTCTCCCCATGGACGTAGGCACATTGCTGAACCGCATTAAATCTTGCGTTTTTGGTTGTGTGCTGATTTAGTTTCAATTGCTTGCTAGTGGTAAATCTTCTACGCTTTCGCTTCCGTTACCGAGTATTCAACTCGGTGTTTCTCTATTGTTTGATCGGTAATAGATCGCAATAAAAATGATTGCTTTGCGAGTTTTCATGCGATATATAGCAACAAAATGATTTGGGATGCTCCTTAACAAGAAAAGAAAGCTGTACATAATAGGTACTACTCAAATAAATTACAAAGTGTGACAACAAGAAAATTTTACAACGATACTCCTTAAATAAACTGTTTGGCAAATTATCATGACTTTGGTAATGGATATACGGATTACATATAGAATCAACAAATTTACTGAATATAAAAAATAGAACAAAGGAGTTAAAGCAAAGATCGTGCATAAGGATCACTAATCGGTGAGACATGTGACCTAACTGAAAATCACACAAGGAGGTGGATGGAACCTTCTTTTCTTCTTCATCTCTCCCTTTCCATTTCCTTACCTTTACAATATGCTTGCTATGGATTATTTCCTAGTGTGCCCAAGAATCCAATCGTCTTCTGTTACTGTATTCCATTTTGGGTAAGCTACCAAAACATGCACCATTCAATTCATTCCATGTCAAAGGGTTTCATGACTCAACACCTACTGTGAATACTGTAGTCTCCATAAAATGACAAGAAACTAATAAAAACTTCATCATTCTTTCCATCATCTTCTGCTTTGAAAGGAGTTGGGAATGATTGACAACATGAGCATGAGTAAAGGAAGAACCCAAACAAGCTCTTTGAGAGATGTGTGAATCATTAGTGAAAAATGAAATAATGAAGCATTGTCAGGATATTGAAATAAATAGAGTTGACATGACATATATGGGAATGAGAGAATCATCAAGCCCTTGTATGGTGATAGAGTCTATACCAACAGTGGAGTGGGGCCTAAGAATCTAATTATACATGAATTCAGAGCATAATGATTGTCTGGAGAGAATCCCAATGGCATTTGTCATGCCATACTTGATGGTAAAATTGTCATGCAAACGGTTGTCACATGGTTTCAACAGAGTGGCATGGCATGATGTGATTTTGAATGATAGAAAATAACCTAGAAGAATGGATTTTATCCAAAAAAAGTTTGAAATTTGACCACCATGTTTCCCTAAAAGAAGCAATAATGGATAGTTTATAATTTTGTGAACCCTGTTACATGGCAGGATGTTCTAAATAAATTTGCAACCCGATGCCATGTTGAAAATATTAAATGAATTTTTGAAAATTATCTTATTACTAGTTTGTTTATGTATATTTTTAATGAGGAATATAGTAGAATAAGACAAATAGTTAGAGGGCATGTTTTGGAGCTTGTTTAAGTCATCACCTATTTTTCAATCCAACACAAAACTAAAAGATGAAAATTATAATCAGCAATGAGTTTTTTGTACCTTGTTCTCA